>JAMKCH010053808.1:0-79875 GCA_023653785.1 Ophioderma brevispina
ATTTTTTAACAAAAGCAGCATATCTGTTGATTCGCAGGTTGATTCTTGGCATTTTGGTATAATCCCCACTTGGTTCATGGGATGTTGTCTAAATACAATTGGTGTCTACCATTTAGTCTAACAACCATTGTAGTGTAATACCGCACAAGTAGTCTAATGGTCATCTGGTCTAAAACTAATATATTCTAAATATCCTTTATAACCGAATTGGTCTATGCCAATTGGTCTAATATTCATTTTGTCTAATCCATTTTTATCGATACCCAATTGTCTAATACCCAAGGGTCTAATATCCATTTGGTCAATCCATTATAGTCTAATATCCATCTGGTCGAATACCCATTTGGTCTAATGTCCATTGGTCTAAATCCATTGGTCTAATATCCTTTGAGTCTAACATCCCATTTGGTGTTAATGTCCAATCTGTTCCAAAGGTATTAGACCAAATAGATACTAAATCAGGTCCACGTGAACATTTAGACCAAATGGATATTAGACCAAATGGCGATAGACCAAATGGATATTAGACCAAATGGATATCAGACCGCCATTTGATATTAGACAAAATGCGATTAGACAAGATGGATATTAGACCAAATGGTGTTTGTGGTTATTAGACCAAATGTTAGTAGACGAATTGGGCATTAGAATAGATGGGCATCTAGACCAAATGGCTATTAGACATTTTGGTGGGTATAGAGAAAATTGGATGTTAGACTCATCGTATTAGACAAATTGGTATAGGGACAATATGGTTTAGACCATTGAAGTTAGACAAAATGGCTATTAGACAAATGGGATTAGCAAAATGGCAATAAATCGATGTGGCATGGGTGATATAAAGAAATTAAAACAATAGTCCTATGAACCCTTTTTTTTGTTATCCTCAGCAGCTAGCAATGCACTTTGCTCTGGTCTGCCTTTACCACTAAACGAGGATGTGTGGTTCCGTTATGTCCTCGGGAAGTAAAATCAAGTGTGTGTTGTTTGCATGCATGGAACATGTGTGTGTGGGTGTGTGTTGTGTGTGACGAGAGAGAAGAGAACGCATGTGTGTGTTATACCAAACACAAAAATTATTTTGAAACGATAGTTTTCTTTTGGTCCTTGGAAAGTTTTCCTATGTATATTTATATGTCGGAAACAACATGGCCGCGAAAAGTGGGGTAATTGGGAAGCTTCTTCCCAGGAACGTGCCATTTGGAGGGAACACTGAATTTGGAGGGAAATTTATACATAAGATTGGGAAATCTGTGAGAAATTCGACTATATCTTCCCGGGAAATTTACATTTTTTCAACCCCTGTCGGAACCATAAGTATTAGTATTCAAAGGTTTTGTGTATGCAGTTGTTTGTTGATCGAAACTCTCTGCATATAGGCCCCTTTAAGGCTGGTGAGGATATTTTTTTTTCTTTGTGGGAATTAATGTTTTTTTTTTTTTTTTTTTAACTTAATTTGCATTTTACAGAAAAAGTGCGTTAAAGACAGCCCCATCACCCAACAATATCTTAAAGGAAAGCAGTGTGAAGTGATAAGTTGAGAGAATCAAAAAATGCGGAAATGTGTTTTTTAGCTTTATAAATCCGGGATACTGGTGTTACCCAATTCCATATAACTACTCTAAGTCCACAGGATAAGGGACACCAAATCGTGAAAAAAATGAAGGATTGAGGAAATTTGTCATACAGCGATGGGGATCTACACTGAACAGTGAATTGTGGTTGCACCAGTACAGAATAAAGTTTGATAATGTTTGGGTTTGAGGTCAAAAACTGGCAGATCATGGTGTTACAATATCCACACTTAAAAATCGAGGTAGTCCAGGGAAAGGCTTTGTTTATCTCAAGTTGGAATTTATATGCATTGTATAGATTTATTACAAATCAGATAAAAAGTACCGGCATGTCTTTATACACAGATTTAAAGCCAGCCACTTGAGGTTATGTAAGCACACCATGGCAGTAACAAAAGCACCAAAACAAAGTTTTTGATGCTTCAAATCAGCAAAATCAATGCTTATCAGCCTTTAAGATGTGCTTATGAATCTTGAACCATTTTAAACTGATAACTCAAATCTAATAAATTGACATGTGGTATGCTGTTGAAAAGCAAGAAATGTTTATAAAGTATTTAAAAAAAAATCCATTTTGAAATTGATACCCATACGGTACACCAAAAAACCAAAACAAAATAATGATTTCTTCTGTGACATTAGTAATGAGCTAACCCAAACCGCCTTGATTTTTCAGGACCTGCTCACAAAATCTGTGATCACTGGCAGTGGTCATCAATAGGACATGCTGGCAATGTCAAAATAATTGGGATTCCACACCACTAAATAGATCTTGTCTGTCACCCTTGGCCGAAGAGGGGCAGATAAAAAGGTAAAATGGGGGGTCGATCGAAGTTAAAATTGGAAAATAGTAAAATACTGGAACTTCCCGGGCCATATTTTGTGTTAGAAATTTAATGATACAAATACAAATAACAGTCTGGGAGTATTTCGACTAAGTTAAGTAAAGTACTAATTTTACATCCACCCCATAGGAATACTTTAACTAGAAGCCACGTTTCAAAAACAGCATTGTTGTCTTATCTTGCGTCCAACTTATGGACTTCGTGCGGTAATGGAGGCACAGGTCTAGGCAGTCCCAAGGTGAATGATAATTAAGTAACTGGTCGCTTCGTTAATGAGAAATTACGTTTTAATTAGTACCATTGTACATAAACCAATGCAATTTAGTGGTGGTGTGACGAACTCAGGCCAGAGGTAGCGTTCACACCAATTTGGGGTAGATCATGCTGACAGCTGGAGCCGATAGAGTAAAAAAAACTAGTACAAACATCATTTGGAGTTAAACGTAATGACAGAGTTTAACTTTGTCAATAGTACTTAAAAACAGTACTAGGTAAAGTGACATTGTGTATAATTATATTCTCACCAGAGATGCTTCTTGTTGAAAATTACGACTAATACACATTGTCCCCTTGTCGCCTTCATGAATCTGCTCAAAAATGTGTCAAAAAATGCCTTGCCATATTACCAAAGGATGTGATCATCAAGTTTATTAAAGACCCTGATCAGTGATTTGAAAAACTATTTGACCTTTGCAGGAATAGCTTCAAAGTAAAGGATAAGTCTGTAGAATTCTCATAAAGTTATCTTTTCCAACTGAAGAATGGACATAAAAGGAAAGAAAACGGCAGGTTCAAGATGCGATTCCCATTAAATTACGGTTGTAGTAAGTGTCCGAACGGACAGTAACTGACTAAAACTTCGATTTTGTCCTATTATGTTGCTTCGGGTCTTATCATTTGCAGGGTATGTTAGGAACCGTACTTGTTACATACAGCACAAATCTGATTTTTATTTTTTTTCATTTTCTGAGTTAGCAAATCATGATAGTGTCTTTAATTTAACCCCATGGGTACTACCACTTATAAAATCTGTTTGATTGGCTCTTTAAAGGACACAACATGAGGGATCCCTTGAGTAACCAATCAAAATAGTGCTTTTATATCTGTGTGTAAACCATACCACCATATTAACAGTAGCTCTGATTTTGTTTCATTAGTTGATATTACCTGCAAGTCCAGTAACGAATCCACAAATAGTGCTTAGAGCCAGGACTTAGATATATATGGATAGAATAGAAGACAAGGTAGCTGTACAGGGGTCCGTCCCAAAAACCTCATTCGTAAATCATGTGAATTCTGTCATTCCTGAGTAGACCATTTTGTCCAAAGCACTGTGAACTATCCACGAGGGGTACCACAAGTCGGGAACGGACCCAGGGGGTTAAGATGGTGAAGTTTGACTTTTGCAAATATTAAAGGACATTCTAGGTTGTTAGCAGGGCCGTTCCCGGAGGGGTGGGGACACCACCCATTACGAGAATATGTTGACTTGTGGAAAATTGTAATGAAATAACAATTTGGTTCTGATATTACTTCCCATTGGCTTGATCTACTCAGTTTAATGTAATTTTGTAAAGATATTGGTCTCTCCCATCACGATCCTCAAATTTTTTAAAGACGGTAAATAAAAAAAAAAAATAGTGTTGCGGCCAAAAAACGTTCATTGCCGACACAATCAAAAATTTTCTAAACTGATTTTATCGAGGCGAGCACAGCGAGCTGTAAATTTTTGAAATTAGTTGGCAAATGGACAGTTTTGTGGCAACACAGACTCACCACCGCCACCCCCACCCCCTTTTAAAAATGGCGGGGAACACCCCTGTTACACTAGTAAACTTTTCATAGTATTTCAAGCATGTTTTGATGCGGGGGATGGATATAAAAAGTTCAAGTGAAAGTAAGTAATATCCCTCATACCTAGTATAGAGTCTCATCCCATCGCTTGCTAATTTGAGGTCACCATATCCTCTCTAACTCTAGCGTAATCCTAATCCTTCATTTTATGATTACGACGGACGGAATTGACAAAAAGTGGGTTTCCAAAAATATGAAAACTTGTTTCATTATTGTCAAAATTAAGGGAGCTGATTCCATTATAAGTATATAGAGCAGGAGCAGAATATTATGCGGTCTTTATTTAGGGAGTTCGTTAATGCCCGACTACATCTAAGATTTGACACTTTGAGTATTAGTATGGACCCTCACATCAATGGAAGGTAGTTAGTGGCGTCAAATTGTGGTGTCACTTTTCAATAGGGGTTTCAATTAAGTTTACACCGGGGGGTCAAACTTTTAGATTACTCCAATCATGTTGAAATGTACTGACCATATTGTCGTCTAGTAAAGGGGATTCCAAAAAAAAAAAAATTTTGGTATGAATTTGTAACCATGGACGACCATTGGTGTTAGAGTTTATTGGGTAAAAATGGCTAAAGTGCAAAAAATTTGCTACCGCGGTCAACGTTGAAAGTTACTCTGATATATTGTAAATGCTTGCAAAATTATTGCCTGAGGGAACGAGGACTCCAAAAAAGTATAGATTTTTTTTTTTTTAATGTTTTTGAAATAAAAATCAATAATTAGATCTGTGTACAGATCTGAACACAGTCGAGATGTACTCAGACCGGAACTTGTAGAGTGCTTCTTAGTCGAAATCGGTATGGCCTCCTTTGACCCCAAATGAACTTTCATCACAAATTTTGTTTGGGGATGTCCAAACTACCCACCTAAATGATCACATGATCATACTATTGGAAATGCCAAATCGAGCAGATCGTATCCTACCACCCTGCCCCCCCCCACGGTAACTTGAAGTATTGGCTGGAGTATTGTCGAGCCAAATTTTGATCATATTTCTTTAACAAGACGTGAATTTGTCAGAATTCATCCCATGTTTTTCGTACTTGGTAATTTTTAACAAAATTGTATGTGTCGCGTCTGGACTTTTTGAATCAAAAAATACAAAAACAAACATATAACAATGATTGTTATGTGTAGGCTAATATTTTTTCAACTGCTAGAACTTCATATCAGCTGTACGCATCAAAATAAGCGCACCCTTATGTTTGTCCCATTTGTCCATTCCACCATGGCAACTATTTGCGGGGCCAATTTTACTAGGGGGATAACAAAGAAATTTCTGGCTTTGTTATTGATGCAAAAAGTGGCAACTACTGATGATATTTAAATATCATTAATAAAAGTTTTTTTAATACTGAATAACATTAGTCCTATTCGTTAAACTTTGAGAGCCCGTAACTTCAAAATGGATTGGAATTGATCTTGAATTTGAATTTTTCCTTTGAACCTCCTCTGTAGCCCCATAAAATGTACCTTGACGGCAATTTCACAAATCTGAGAGGGTGGGTTCCACACATGGTGATTTGGCATGGGATGGACCCTTTAGGATGGTTCTTATACCACTCAAGTAATGTATTCCACCAGCAAGTCCGGAAGAGCGAATAAGGACAAAATACAGAATGGAAAAAGTTCCACAAAATGGTCACAGACAACGTTTACTGTTCCGAAAATATGAATCTTGCATTGGGCGTGTAGGAGATTTTGGTTTGAGGCGTAAATATATCATTTGTGGAAAAGGCCGGACTAGAGACTTAGTTGACTTATTATGTTTGTCATGAAAATGTCCAGAAACAATATTATTTGAAATAGATCATCATATTATATTTTTTGTTGTTGAAAAACAGGACCAGAGAGATACAAAACTGGATAGATTTATGACCAACTAATATTGAAACGGCAACCGTCACTTGTGGCACACCATCTTTGCCACCAAGATTGCCATTTTATCCAGAAACCCCAAATCAAACGTAAAGAGTGCAAACAAGATCTGATAGGATTACAATATTATTAGGTGAGGACAATCTTTTCATGGAATTGAATCGGGAGCCTAGTAATTAATGGATTGATCATCATACATACATCAGGTTCCAACATCTGATCACCCAAACTTGATGCATGCACAAATTTATGTCTCCCCCCATAGATTTGGACCCCTAGTGTCATGGAGCAAAAGCTCGTCTGTACATGATGTATAGTTTCACAATTCAGGGGTTGGTGTTCCAGGAAAGTTGGTCCATGCACATCCAAAATTACTAGGGGTGCACATTCCCCCTTGGTTGCATTGAAAATAGATAACCAGGTTCTCTCTATGGAAATCAGAAAAAAAGGAATAATAATAAATGATGTTTTCCATGAAAATGTGCTATCTTCAGAAGATAGCAACTAAGTAGTCGTAACTAAACTTGTCTGTCATTCAAGAAAATAGCAAAATTGGAAGGATGCAGGGTCCAACAACACCATGTGCGTAATACTTTTACACTATAACATGCAAATCATAACCTTCCTGGGAAGAGTTTCAGTAAACTGACCCATATCTGACACAATTTTTTCGACACCACTTATGAATTCGGAGACCCTTCACAGCATAAAGCACAGTTTATTTGTTAAGGTTTCCAATTTCATATGGAAGTCAGAAAAACAAAAACGGGTGGTCAGATAGGTCAGGGTACGGAAACTCCCCTTCGTAGGTTTATACATGGTAAGATTCTGCTTTTGATATTCTAAGTTTAGCACAGAACTTCGAGGTCTTGCATGCCTCGGTATATCAGTTCAGGCTTTTGAATTACAATTTTAGAATTCATGCACCGGTGCATGTAACTTTGAAAAATTTTCAATGCACAAATGGAAAGTTACATGCACAGGAAGTACAATGTGAATACTGATATAACTATAACATTCATATCAGATTCGGGGCATGTTTAGGCTATTGACAGTCAGCTCAAAATTTATTATTTCAACATATTGGATAAAATACGAAATAAACGCTAAAAATTGTATATTACAGAATCACAAAGTTTTAATTTCACATGAACTTGCACGTGTGCAGCCAGGATACAAAAAATTACATTCACAGAGAGAAAGTTACATGCACCTGTGCAGATTGTGCATCTGGGTAATTCGAAGCCTGATCAGGTGTCCCATCGTGTCGATTTCGCCACTGCTTAAAATACAGTTGTATCCAGTGAAGGAATCTACTTGGGAGGGATATGGAACTGCAAGGAAAGGTTTAGTGGTGGAACCAAAAAAAAATATTCTTAGTGTTCAGACATAGGTATGTATGTGGACATTTCAACTAAACTCTAGGTGAACTCTTGTGCTGAGAATAAAATTTTTCATTTTTTCCCAATATTTAAAAAACGTAAACTTTAATATAAAATTAAAAAAAATCAGCATGAAAAAAATGAAAAAATTGCATTGAAATGAGTACAAACAAGCCTAGCTTAGTCTTAGGTCAGTGCTTTTGAGATGGCTTCGCAAATGATTTTTAGGAGGCCATCTCAAAGCCACTGACTTACCTTTTACAAAGTCTACCAGAGTTGTTGAAAGTGGTAAACTCTGGAAGAGTGGAAAAGTGTTGCTAGAGTGTGCCGATAATTCATGGTTACTCTTGTAACCCCCAGACTCTCATCGCAGCAATTCCAATCAAACTTGGAATTCATTACACCTCCAAGACGAAGTTACAAAAAATGATACCCAGATCACAAGTATCATTGAGCCCTTGATAAAGATGGAACTGCAATTAAGGTAATCCCATCATGCTTTTCGTAAGGGACGCTTAGCACATGTTACCTAGATGTTGAGATGTGTCCGCCACGAGAAATTAATCCCTCAGGCTGTATTGCTCTATTTCTTATTAACTGGTGTGAGAGATGTCGTTATACCCAAAAAAACGGTCTCACGCATCAGTCACTGTAAGGAAAATGAAATTATCTTCACTTCCTGTGCGCTGGATTTGTTCCATAGTTTTTGATATTATGTTGGTGATAAATGGAAGGAACAGGTGGGCGGGGTGGTTACATTGAAAATATAGAGCACTGTTGTTGCCGCGTGCGGTTTTGGTAGGACGTGATGTGACATCAATTTCACATCATTGCTTTTACCAGTGTGTCGTTAGGCTGTTATGCACTGTCCCAATTGAGTGTGCTTATTGCACTTGCACATGTTTATAGTAATAATGTGACATGGAAAATCTTTCTTGTAGGTTGCTGAGCACTTATTGCAAGAAGTTGACTATGTTGGGGTTTTTTAGCGGATGAAGGGTTAAATTTTTTTTGACCCCCACAGCATGTTGAACGCTCTTGTCATGTAGTGGATGGTTGGTTGATGCTGACTGGGGGGGAAGAGGGCCAGAAGATATTTCATATAAACCCTGTCAACCTTTCTATTTTTAAAAAGCAGGGGGAGGGATATTGCGACCCGGCCCCAGCAATTCCACTTCTGCCTAACCCGTGTGTCAGTCTCTTGTTGTCGTCTTGTCTGTGTGTTCCAATTTTGGTTAGGTTGACTGATTTTCTTGGCCAATTGCGCCCAAAACTTGATTTCAAAAGATCCACTGTGTAAGGTGGTTCATGTGTGGTATACTTTGATTGTGGTGAGAGAGGGCATGTGGGATGATTTAGGGCATTCTTTGAAAAATCTATCCATTTGTTCTCCTGCCACAAATCATATAAATGCTACAATCACCAATTTTGCGTAAGTATAAGCACTGACCCAATGCCCATATGATTTGTACACAGATTGGGCTGTCAAAGGTTATGTGGGTGGATTATATTAAAGGGGGCATTCTGTCATTTGGTTAGGTTGACTGGTTTTGGTATGTATTCTGCCCAAACTCTTGGGCTATTGCAGCCAAACTGATCAAAAGAACCACTGCCAAAGGTTTATGTGGCTGTGTAACTATGAAGGAAGGAGAAAAGTGGGAAATTAGGGGCGGTCTTGACCCAGGGGCCCTGTTGTGCCCAAAGAACATCAACGGGGATACTAGTGAGATATTTTTTTGTATAGGGAGAAAGTAGCAATAAATTGCTATAGGAAATGTATTTTGGAAAGCCTGCTTTTGCCTTTTGCCTCTATACTAGACCGGAATATTTTACAAGCACTATACCAATGCAGTCGTATGTAATAAACTAAAGGCTGACTCAGAGGATTTCGAAATATTTTTTTTGGGTAAATAATGAAAAATAGTCAACTAGAACCTAGAAGATAGTAACTTCTAAAATGCACAACTCCGATTGAGATGTATCGGATTTTTCGTTTTGATGCAGTAAACCTTTATGGTAGTATTATGTCCCATAGGAACGTGTATAACAAACAATCCGGATCCGGAAATTTTATAACAAAGTTGTGATTTTCTATATGAAGAATTCGATTTAAGCTTAGCATTTCACACAGTGATTAGTATATGGACAAGCATTATGTAACACCCCCCCTTGCAAAAAAACCCGATTTTTTTGAAATGAGGGCGGCCATCCTCAGGAAAATCTCTGAGTCGCCTTTAAGCATCAGGCTCTGTAATAAGAAAAGGTTTTTTTTTTTCTTTGACCGATTTCGATGACCAAACATCCATCACACACATACACCCCTGACCAACTTTGATCCATTTCTTCTGACACGATTCTGTCAGGCATGTCATGCCCTACATTTAGTCATGCATACCAGGTGGCACATTATAGCATAGAGCCTCGGTCGTCACAATCAAAATCTTCTGTTTGTATATATAGATTTACAATAGCTGAAGGTGTCTGGAGTGTTAAATTTGATTAGGCAGGAGCAGGGTGGCAGTTTATTTGGTCATGAGTATATTTAAAGGGACTCCAATTGCAAAGTTTCCAAATTAGCGGTGCATAGTGGCTGGTGGCTTTGTTCGTCGCGGCTCAACGTGTTGACCAAGTTCCCTACGAACGGAATCATTGTAGCTGGATTTAGTTTTTTTGAGTATATGGTCTTTTTTCAAAGTTTTCAGCTTCTGATTTCATCTTATAAACTCTAACAAAGAGGGGTTGTATTTGACATTGTACGGTCACCTTGCCCAAAGGCCAAAACCACCTCTAAACTACGGATTCAAACTCCTGAATAACTAGACCAATACACTGTAAACTTGAGTACAAATTTTAAAACCAAGAAGTTATTTTAAATTGGTGTTAATCAATCTCATTAAACACATAGATTAGGTATCACTAATCAAAGATTTATCTATAAAACAAGTTGTTAAACGTTAAGCTTTACTACCTGGTGTGTGTCGGGACGTGGGCTGCTGCAAGATTACTATAAAGATGCAGAACTTACAGTCCTGGAGAATATTCCAGCGTAAAACTCACGTTCCAGTAGTGGGACGTCACGGACGACTTGTACCTGATGAATGAAGAAAACCAGCTCCTAATGACTTCCGAAGCTCGGATTCGACTTTACTACTAATAAAGTCCAAAGGTTTTGTAGCTTGTTTATCCTTGAATACAATCAGAGGCGAGGTGGGGCCGAAGTGGTCTAAGGCGTTGAACCGTCGCAGGGTAAAAGATTCGATCGAGCATTGTTTTGGCCCTGCGTTCGAGCCCGCAAGATCGGGTTTCTTTGCGTCATACTCAATAGTTCTCATAAGGTCGGAAATTGCTACTCGCATAAGTGAATGCGCATTGTTTGTGGAATATCTCCTCGCTCCCACCATTGCATAGAATGCCAGGTGTATATGCATTGGGTGTCCGGCGCCTCAGGGTTCGGAGAGTCTGTAAAGCTGTTGGTTCGTGTGTCAGAGGAGTCAATCCCCCGGGGAGGGTTCTCAGGGGGTTTGTCGGGTACCCATGCCTGTTCAAGGGGTTCTGAAGGTGACCCTCTCGGGACCCAATTTTCAGTGAAATATACCCCTAATGGGACCAGTTTTGGCGAGTTTTCCGTGAAAATATACACCCTAACGGGGACCAATTTGCAGTGAAATTTATACCCCTTGCGGGACCCGTTCTTCTACATACGTGAAATAAACGTAAACATTTACAACATAAAATCACTACAAGAAAAGACGCTTGTGTTATGCAAGAAAAAATACACACTCTGGGGTTTATGCCTGATATGTTTCGTTCAAAATTTTTGTCCCCTATTTGATCATGAAACAGTCACATCAAAATGATTGATACCCTAGCGGGTACTAGAATGATTATTGTGATTTGATACCCCTAGCGGTAGTCCCGCCATTTTCAACTTAGTCAATTTTTTTTTGGAACGAGCATGGGGTAACCGACCAAAATCCAAGAACCCCCCCGGAGTCAATCCTGAGCACCTAAAAAGTTGGCAGACCTCATCGATAAGAGTGGGGGATCATCTCGTGTGTCTGTTAGCCGCACTCATCACTCTAGGTACCAGGGTCCCTTCCACCCGCACTAGGCCAGCGTGGTGGAAGGGTAGGCTCTTAATAATCAAGCATGGATACATGTTGAGGTTCGTCCTGCAGCTTGGATTGATATGTAGCTGATGATGACTAGAGGCCACAAATACGGAAAACGAAGGACGGCTACACCAAATCAGAGAACAATGCTGAGCTGAGACTAAATACAGTTGTCCCCTACGAGAGACAGTGTTTACTGGGGACCGTCACTATCAACTTGGAGCACGGGATGTCACATACTTGGAGTATGATGTTATGATAATCTGCCTGAAATTCGCTTTGCTCAATGCTTTATATACCTCTCAAACACTTCTAGAAGGATTAGTCCTCTATATGGGTCATGTACTAAATTAGTAGATTACATCATGAGTCCTGAGCCTCCTGGGAAACTTTCCATGTGGTACATGTGTTCTGTATGGATAACAGCACTTTCTCCCTGCCTTACCATTGCAGAAGGGTGCCGCCTATGGTTCAGTGATAATTTTCCAGCAGATTCTACTAATTAAAGCAATATTAGCACATTTTTTGAAGAGCGCCCCCAATTTCAAAATTTGATATTTTGCACAGTTACATTGGTAATTGACTAGGAAACTATAACTGCGGACGAGAATCACCAGAATACGATTTTGTAATTAGAATGGGATCCCAGATTGGACTCCTAATGGCAGAGCTGGAAATGCTACGTTTATGTCGTTCCATGATGAAATAGTGCACCTCAGAAAATAACCCGTAACTTGGTTGCCTGAAACTATAAACAACATACTAATGGATGAGGGTTAGACAACGTTAACATGGCGTATTCCCGGCTATTTCACATTGGAAGGCCGTTTCCAGCAGCCGTGTTTATTCTCCGGGATACCCGATAATAATTATTTCTAGTACGAAATTCCTTCGTTTGGGACAATAGACATTTCGAGCCTTAACATTCACAGAGGTAAGTTTACGGAGCCACGTTGTTACAATGCAATCGTGTAAAAAATCTCCAAATTTTTGAAAAATTGGGGGCGATCTTCAAAAAAAAAATGTGCCTAAGATGTTTAAGTATTTTTAAGCTTATAAACCTTCTTTTTGTTTACACACCCAGATATGCACACAAACCAGGTATATTTGATATTATGTTACTTAAGATTAATTATCATATTTATATGCAATTTATAAGTTCACTTATTCAAAGTGAAATAAACTCATTGCTATTTCTTGGGGCTGTAACGCATGATATGGTCTACTTTCAATGTTATAGGACAAATAATTTATTTTAATTGTGGTGTTTAATCAATCTCATTAACACATAGATTATAGTATCACTAATCAAAGATTTATATATAAAAAAAGTTGGTTAATATTAAGCATTACTACCTGGTGTGTGCGCGACGCGGTCTTGCAGCAGATTATATAAAGATCAGAACGTACAGTCTGGCGAATTTCCAGCGTAAAACTTACACTTTTCCAGTCAGTGGACGTCCACTGAAGACTTGTCCTGACTGAAGAAAAAACCAGCTCCTAATGACTCGCGAAGCTCGGAGTTCGACTAAATATAGTCCAAAAGTGCTGTAGCGTGTTTATCCTTGAATAACGTTCAGAGCGAGGGTGGGCCGAGTGGATCTAAGTAAGCGTCTGAACCGTCGGATGGTAAAAAGATCGATCGAGCCTGCCCTGGTATCGATCCCCACGCAAGAGTCGGTTTCTTGTTCATAACTCAATAGGTTCTATAAGGTCGGAAATTGGCATAATCGCGTAGTTGTAATGCTAGTGTGGAATTTCTCGTTCCCACCCATTGCATAGAATGTGCAGGTGTTTGCAATGGGTGCTCGGCGCCTCATTGTTCGGAGAGTCATGTAAGCTGTTGGTCCCGTGTGTCAGAGGATTCAATCCTGAGCACGTAAAGTTGCAGACCTCAAATGATAAGAGTAGGAGATCATCCGGTCTGTTTACCTGCACTCATCACTCTAAAAAGGGTATGCATTGTTCCCTTCCCAACACACCGCACTAGGACCAGCGTGAAGGAGAGGCCTTAATAAGCATGGGACAGGGTTGATGTTCGTCCTGCATGACTGATATGTAGCTGATGATGAACTCAGAGGCCACAATACTTAAACCGAAGACTTGCTAACTACACAGTCAGACAAAACTGCTGGAGCTGAGACTACTCTTACAGGTTTTTGTCCCCTAAGGAAGAACATGTTTAGTGAACCATCAACATCCAACTGTGGAGCAACTTGAATGTCACTAATACTTGGAGTAATGATGATATGATACCTACTCGCCTGCAACTTTTCCCTCATTTGCTTTATATGCCTCTCAAACACTCTAGGAAGATCTATCCGCTCTATATTAGTCATGATACTAAATTTAGTAGATTTACATCAGGATCCTGAGCCTCCTGAAACTTCTCCACTGTTCCCATGTGTTCTGTATGGATACAGCCACATTTCTCCCTGCTGTACAGGCAAGAAGGGTGCCCCAACAATGGTTCAGTGATATTTCCAGCAAGATTCTACTCAGTTAAGTATTTTTCTAGAAGCTTCTAACCTTCTTTTGTTCTACAAACACACCATGATATGCACACAAACCAGGTATATTTTTATTTATGATGTTACTTAAGATTAATTTATAAATATTTTTATCTGCCAATTTATTAAGTTCAACTGATCAAAGTTAAATAAATTATTGCTATTCTTGGGGCCTGTAACAGCATGATAGGTATTTGCATAATTTATAGGCAAAATAATTGTCCTAGTAGGTCGCCTGTATATAAGGTATGAGTAGAACAGCAACCCAGACATCACAAGTCGATACCAGTTATTTGTACACATAGACATGGTTACCACCCTTGAAATATAATTGACATGTTCTGTAGGAGGTTTAATAGTATTTGGGATCTGCAAAAGCTATGTGGAGTGCCATTTAGATCATGTGAAAGGTGAGTCCGTAGGTGAGACCCAGCAGACCCAATTTCTTCTGACACACTATGAATTTGGAAACCTTAACAGAAACAAATGGCTGACTTGTTAGGTTTCCGAGTTCATAAGTGTGTCAGAAAAAGTGGTCAGAATTGTGTGCAACCTTTTAGGTTATACACACTAACCTTGCGCCGTAAAAGGATAAAAACCTTGGGTGGACTACTTTCTTGCAGGCATCTGGAAAAAGTGCTTTAAAATGTCTGAAATGCACTAGTTATATTAAGAAGTGATGAAATTTCATGATTGGACATGGTAGACTGGTAATGTTTTTCTCAAACTAAGGTCGGCATTTGGACAGTGATTTGAGGCGATTTACTTTTGTGGTCCATCAATTTCACATCAAAGTTGCAAATTACTAGCTTTGGCGACTATAGGATCTGGGTCTGGTCTGACATCGGGGAGTTTGGTGATTCATAACAAAAAGATTTTTGGTCATCATATGTTCAAATTGGTTTTTTGGTGATTTTATCTTGTACTTTGGGGTGTTTGTTGTAATTTTTTCCTCTGTGAGAGTTTTAAATTGAAAGAAACTGCTCAAAGTTTTGCCATTTTCCCCATAGACACTGTGTATATAAGTGAGTTATAAGAAATACCCATGTTGAAAGCCAATCCAACTAAATTAGACTGACCGAATTTTAAACTTCAACATCTTTGCCCACTGCTAATTATGCCTTTCACATCATTACACAAAAATGTGTTTAGTAATTAAACACTTTTCAAAAACATTCTTGCTATTCTTTGCATACATGTTTAAGTACGTTTTTTTAAAGTCTTGATGGATAGTGTTTAGCAATTGAACATTGTTTTTTAGGAATTTGACGCATAATGTTTACCTTGTAAAATGTTTACAAATTATAGCAAGGATGTGTTTAAAGGTCCATAACCCAATTGCTAATAACCTCGTCTCCAGGATCCCATATTTTACCAAAAGTGTCCAAATTTCTGGTGTCCGAAGAAACTACTATTTTTTTCATTTACCCTGCAAAACCATAAGGCTGAAAAAAAAATTGGTTTGGATGTTATGAGCAAAAATATGTGATCAATTTTGGTTGATCAGTTAATTTGTACACAGAAAATCAGGCTTACAAAATCGCATGCTTCGCTCTCATCAGGACAGATTGAAATAACAGTGTGAAAATTCACAGATGAGGTATGGGGATCAGGGTCATTCAAGAGATGAAGATTGAAATAACAGTGTGAAAATTCACAGATGAGGTATGGGGATCAGGGTCATTCAAGAGATGAAAACATGTAACTAAATCAGGTCATCCCCTTTTAATTACTAAAGAGTTTTATAAAACTAAGATTGTTCACTTTTTTCAGCATTTTTAATGACCAGTTGATCATCAAAGATATTTAAACAAAGCAAAATCAAGCAAAAGATAGGTGCTATATCGTGGTGTTTTAAAGTAGTTCAACTGCTATCAGCAGTAGATAGCAGAATAACGGATACTAAGAAATGGCAATTTTGATCAAGAAAACAAAGCCCATTTTCATTCATTTGAGAGGTGCAAAATCAGAGGAAATATATTAACCGAGTTAAAGATCCTAATTTTTGATCTTCTGATGTTATCTGAAACATGAGATTTGCTGGGTTTAGCTTGCCTGATGATCAGGTCATTGTCATCATAATTGCAGTGTATGGTGATTTTGTATCCTGATATGACCAGCTGATTTGATTGGTTACTCGAGGTAATTTTAAAAGGATGTAAATAGCCAATCAGCGGGACTTGGTAAGAAAAACTTGGAAGGTGATTACGACTATTTGTTCATCTGCAAAAGAGCCAACATGGGATTGCTTGGTAATGTGGTGTGTGTTGTGTGGTATACATGCCTGTCTGTGAGCTGTGGTAAAATTGGTAAACCCTAAATTTTGGGCCCACTTGTTTCCACATACCATGCACACATTTTCATGGCCCTTACCTGAAAATGGGTCCTGGGGTAGTGCTCCACTCTCTGAGTGGGTCAAAGGTCACTAGACTTCATTAGAGGTCATGGTCCGAAATGGTCAGAATTATCACAATGCTTGGTGTATCCACATATGTTATTCAATTTTCATGACACTTGGATACAGTGGTTTCTTGGGTAGTGGCCCAAATTATGGGCAGTCATGTTACCTTGGTGACTTCATGTACCTTTTCCCCATTCACAAATGCGACCAGCAGGACGACATGCATGTTGGTGAATGTTGTACTTTATTGGTTACTCAGAGGTTTAATCATGTATGTCATGAGCCAATTAACGATAGTTTTAAAAAAGTAAGTGGAAAGAACCTCATCCTCGGGGCATTAAAGTTGTTAACGAGGAGATTTCAAAGTCATCCATATTTTCTGGAGATAGTAGTGATTTCATATAGATTAGACACTCAATTAGATCCCTACCTTTATTGGCTAAACATAGTTATTAAAATAACTATAAGGCAGAATTTCATAGAAACAGTTCTCAGCTAAATCCTTTAAGATGGGGATATTTGATTGAGAAAGTTTTACACCAGTGACCAAAAACTCAAAAGGGACACCGTTATTGAAACTATCTTGTTGGAAACCTTTTACTGACAGTCCAACGTATTTCATTGTAATTCTTTAACGGTGCATATAGTGCTCAGAATTGCAGTTACATTGCAGAAGTTCAGATAATGAATGAAAATGAATCTCGTACAAAATACATCAAGGAGTTAGAAGCTGTAGACCAAAATTTCCAAGTGTCAACACTTAAGGGTCTCAGAATATACAATGATATTTACAAAAGTAAGAAAGTTTTGACTTCAAGACAAGGCTGCCGACCTTGGTGAATTGCCTCGAGTGAGATATGACCAAAAAATATAAACAGCACTTGTTGTTAGTGCTGATTTCTCTGAGACTTGGCTTTTGAGCAGAAAATGTTATTTTCAGAATCAAAAGAATAAAGTTATACCGAGATTTACACATATAAAGCCGTTTCCATGAGTGCCATCCAATTGCATGGAAGTATATCCTATGGCATGAATTCAATTCTTTTGACATTGTACGATTTGGATAGTTTGTATTGTGTGCTTGTGAACATTAGGCATCATAAAAAGTTGGAAAAAATGGTATAAAATGTGTTAATAAATTGCTAGCCGACATGGCGTATCTTTGAGTGTGTCATGGACAGCCAAAAAGTAATAGTGTGTAAGAAAAGCCACAAACAAAAAAAAAAATAAATAAGCTGAACAATTTCTGAAAAAAAAGTATGAGAAATAACATATTAAAAAAAGCGGGGTTTATTACAGAGTAATAGCATAAAGTGTTTTAATAGAGAGATAAAACAGTTGACAAAATACATTCTTCTAGACACGGCGGTGAAGGTCAGTAATATCAGCAATTCCGGTCAACAGGGACCACTTCACAGGACGGGCAACAGATTTTGCTCGACCGCAGGCGCAATATCAATAAAGTTGCTAAGACAGAGTGTGACTCTTCATCAGTGTGAAGCTTCCCTGCGAGAGTACGATTCTTCACCCGGATCGTAACTAAATATGGGAATGAATAAAATCATTACTTCTAAAGTTCAGAAGTTGACGTTTGTGGTTTATATTTTACAGAAATATCTGTTACTACCTGGGATTTGAATCCGAACAAAGCGGTTTAAAGGGTACAGTTACAACCCCAACTGCTTCAACTAGTCTAGGACTCACTCAGTTCTCAAACTTTTTAACGGCAAAAAACCCGATCATCTCTAACTTTGGAATTGAACATTTTTGACTATCTTCGTTCTTGATGAATATTTTATTTATTCTACTCAAAATGTAATTTATTTCGAAAATCTCTGAGCCAGCTTTAAATGATAAAGCTTGTTTTAAGAAGAGAATAAAGGTATGATTTGATGATTTAGGCAGAAATGATGTTGACAGTGACGATTTCCTGATGATGGGCAGATTTAAAATAATAGGCAACAGCCGCAGTGAGCGACCTTCGGGCAGGAGTCTGGCGCTTAATAATGTCCATTCTTATTTTGGGAAAAAACCGGTGCTAGAAGTAATTATAGTCCGGACGTAAGTACTCATAGTCAAGGGCAATGGTAAAGAATAGAGCACTCAATACAGTTGACTATCCACGCAATATTAGGTTCACGCTTTATTCCGTTATCGGTCTATGGAGCCCGGACTGTGGTTCCCACCGGGACTATATCTGCTTTCACACCGGTACTCCTTACGAAGAATATCCAAATGAATGGTCTGATTTTTTAACTCAAAATTTGTAATCTGATTGTTTTTGGTGATCAATGTGATTCCAAGTGAGGGAGAAGGAGGAAACCAAGGCAATACTTGTTACGCCCATGTGATGTCAGAGTGACCAACAAATCCATCGCCGCATTGTGCTTATTCCGTAACGAGCTTATTCCGTCAGTGAGTTAGGTGGTCAATGAAGTCACAGGGCACTAAACACGACAATTCCGAAACCTAAACAGCGGAAATGAATGCTCGGTTCACCCACCTTTCTTAGCTTTTCTTTGACTTTGAGTGTCTGAATATGGTTGTTTGACTGGGTATGATGCATGACTGACCAATCACAAAAACTGCTTGCAATGCAGCATTAGGTCCCAAGCAGTTCAGTCCGTGGGTGTGCTGCGATAAGATATTCCACGTGGGTGGGTCGTATCTGAGACTGTGTCAATGGCCCAAGCTGTTCGTGTATGGCAAGCCATAAAGGCACTAATGTATTGCGCAACGCAGCGTTGTGAAGAAAAGTACGCAACACGTGCCAAAAATTTCACAACGCGTTGCGGGTTGGCTAATTAAATGATCAATTTCTGTGACGTATTTAAAAAAAATAGACCCCACACGCGTTGCATGCAAGGTATCTAGACGAGTTGTGGAAACTCAACAATGCGTGCAAGGCTTCACAACGCGTTGCGAGATTTCACCACGCGTTGCGAAGGGCCTTTACAACGCGTTGCGAAGTGTCCCACCCCAGGCTCACAGCCATAAGGGTCATAACGAATTGCCGCACGCATTGTGAGAGAGTAGCAACGCGCTGCGACGCGGCATTTCTGCAACGCGTGCTGGCGTCGGCCAATCAAAATCATGAATTTCTGTGACGTAATTAAAAAATAGCTCCAACAACGCGTGGCGGCACAAGTTATGATCCCTTAGGGCTTTCACAACGCGGCAGCCATCACAACGCGTTGCAGGCTTCACAACGCGGTGAAATGTCACAAAGCGTTGTGGAAAAAAAAAACAAAGGTTTTGCAACGGCTTGTGAAGTCGCAACCTCGACACACGTTGTGAGATTGAATCTTGAATACGTCACAGAAATTCATGATTTTGATGGCCGAACCGCAACGCGTTGCTGAAAATGTTCGCAACGCGTTGCAGAAATGTCGCAACGCGTTGTGACTTTCATCACAACGCTTGCGGCAATACGTTATGAACCTTACTGGCTGGGACTTAGCCAACGGTTGTGAAGGTTTGCAAAGCGGTGTGAAGCTCGCAAGGCGTTGGGAAGGTTTGCAAAGCGTTGCAAGGTATCTAGCAATCGCGTTGGGGTCTATTTTTTTAAATGCGAACAGAAAGAAATTTATGATTTGATTGGCAAACACAGCAACGTGTTGCTGCAATGCCCGCAACGCATGCCGAATGTCGCAAGCGTTGGTACTTTCTCGCAACGCATTGCTACTTTCTCGCAAGAGTTGACAAGCAATTACGTTATGGCCTTTATGTTTTGCGATAGTCGTGTACCAAACTTACACTGTTTGGACAATGTTGTATGGCGTTGATGGTTCAGCCTGGTTGAACAGTAGACTAACAGTGACAGCCATAAACCAATGCTATAGTTATGAAAATTTCAAAACACGTCACACACAAAGCATTGGGAAATGGCATTTCAAGAAACGATGATCAGTCTAGCACACTTCTGGTTAGCCTCTGGATGATGATGGTGATTCTAACATAGCTGCCCACAACAGCTCCGCTCCGTCACAGCATCACCAGCACATACGGTCATGCAGTGCCACGGCATGGTGCTGCAGCATGAGCTCCCGAACAACAGCATTACAATGCACATGCCAGCAATCTCTCCTGTCCAGACTCAAGCCTTAATGATCAGAACGTTTTGTGGCTTTATTTACGACGATGTTGAATATGAATGCAATTCGGGATGCAAATGTATAAAACATCATCACGACTCGGGCTCGGTGAGGGCAAAGATATTGGGCGATGGGGTGCGAGCTAAAATACTTGTCAATCTCTGTAACAAAAACATCCACCAAAGCTACTATTAATCTCTTCACCACGCTATCAAGTACTTGTGGTCTGTTGAAGAGTGAAAGGCAACGGCCAATTTGAAAATAAAAAATCCCTAAACATACTATTCAAATTTCACATTTTTTTCCTCAAAATGTCTTCATCCAACATTTTTTTGGATGAGAAGTTGCTCCAAAGATTGTTTTCTACCTTTATGCCAAAAGCTGTAGATGTCTGTTGGTAGATTAAATGAAATGATGAGTGTTAAACTTGGTCCCAAATGAGTCGATTTAGCGGGGATATGTCGGCATATGGTCTACACACAGTTCCACAACCTCTAAAATCCCCTTTCGATACGAAATCTCAATGACCGTCACCGCCTGTGTCTAGACACAATGATTAAAGAGAATGTTATAGTTTGCCTAAATTGTCAAGGTCAACCAGGGGTAAAATGTCCATCTGATTTTAATTCATACCCCCTGCGTATTTACGATATACAGGCTCAGCAAATCAAGTGAGCTGATAACAACATACCAGCGAATGTAGCGCTGAAGTGGAGTGAAAATGTCCAGTGCCACTCCGATACTGTGTAAGGTGATGCGAACGTGGTGCGTCGTGAAGGACGGTTTATTTTCTCAGTGGGTCATTTGTCTTTTAATTCAATGATAAGTTATATTTTTTGTATCGCTGAACTTGTTCGCGAGACTTAGTAATCACTTTTCTGTCTGTTGTTCTGTGGTCTGTTCCGGCTGTCGTCTTTGTCATGCTGTCTGTCTGCATGACGTCCGTGTTCACAGGCTGGTGTACCCCCCCCCCCCAATTACTGGAGTTCCGTAAGGCTATGATGATGTAACATGGAGGTAAAGAAGCGGGTCCACGAGTTCTCGACCTAGATCGGAAGAGCGTTTTTTAGGAAAAATATGCGAATTAAGTATCTAATTTGCATAATAACGAAAATTTTCCGCAAGGCTTGTACAAGTTATCTGGAGTTCGTAAGGCGTTATTATGATGATGTAACTGTGGAAGGGAGCGGGCTGCAGAGTTCGCGACTGATTAAGATTTTGGGCGTTATCGGGCCAAATTAAGTATGCAAATGAACGCTAATTAATATGCAAAACACAGCCGTAATTGCATAATTTGAAACGGTTAAATGATACGGAAAATTCCTTCACTGCATGAAAGCCTATCAGGGTGCGCATCTTTTTTCCAATTGGAGCGTGTGTGATCAAGCGCTTAGGTTGCAAAATGAGTAATTAAAATCATGCGTAATTACTGAATATCTGAAACCGTACATCGGATAGGCAAAATTCTTCGCTGCATTGGAAAGAATCCTATGCCATGCATCTTTGGGTGATCATAATTGGGTCAAAGGGCATGTGGGACCGATTAAAGGGGCATTTTTGGATTACAATGATCTATTACATTGGCAAAATTGCTGTATCACTGAAATGGTACATGGGATATGCAAAATTCATTCGCTACATGAGACTTCGATGCCGTAAATTCTGTTTGTATTGAATCACAATTGCGTCAAAGTGCAATGGATCAATTAAAGGGGCAGTGTTTTGACAATTGATATAATAATGCGTAATTGCTGCGATCGCAAAATGTACATGGGATATGTTTGCAAATCCTTCGCTACATGCGACTACTATCTGGTAACATCTTTTGTTGTGACTAATAATTGTGGTCAAAATGCAGGTGGGCCACGTAAAGGGGGGCATTCTTTGATATTTAAATTGCAAACTAATGCTAAATGCTTGGTCCATTTCAACCAAATGTCTCAGGTTGTTCAATGGTCATGGTGAAATACTACACCTTCAAGTTCAAAAAGAATTTGATGCAGGAGTTTGTTTACCTTACAATAATTAGGTCAGCATGTGTTTATGTGGCAGTATATGGCTGTGTGTGATTGGGGTGTACAAAACAGTGTACAAAACAAGAAGACTTATCAAAAGTGGGGGGGGGAAATTTTTAAATATAAATTTAAGTATTTAACATAAATATATATAGCTAGATCAGTCCCCATTTTCATTTGAATGGTTTTCCACTTCTGGTCAGTCGTGTGGGTTGCTAGCCTGTTTACATTCTTGGGAAAAGTGAAAATACGCAAATTGTGCATTCCACACTTCTGGACCCCGTAGGCGCCTCAATTTTAAAATGTTGGTACATGATTTTTCAAAAATAGTGTTGCCAAATTGAATAAATTTCATATTTTATAAATTTAGTGAAATTTTAAGGGATTTTGCAATGACTTTCAGTGTGATTACTATATCTACAAGGGAAAATGTTGTGTGGCCATGGGGTTGGTTGTCAAATGAAGAGCAGGAAAGGAAATAAAGAATACTATAATGCAACCCGGGGGTTGCTACTCCAAACCATCTCTTGGTTATGGATTATGTTGGGGACATTTCAGATTAATATTCTCCCAAACGGAAGATGTTGTGACCCTATGGTGGTATCAAATGAAGAGTGAGAAGTATTAGAAACTATAATGCCAAACCGGGGGTGCTACTCCTTAAACATCTCTTACTTGGCTCATGTGGGGACTTTCAAGTTAATATCTCCACAATGGAAATGTTTGTGCACCCCTAGGGTGGTGTCAAATGAAGAGGAGAGGTATAGAATACTATCAAAATGCAAACCCGGGGGTGCTTACGCCTAAAACCATCTTAGTTATGCTCTTGTTGAGGACTTCTAATGATTAATATCTCCACAATGGAAATGTTGGGACCCCTGGGGTGTTTTCAAATGAACGAGCAGGAAGTAAAAGATAATATAAATGCAAAACCCGGGGGTGTACTCCTAAACATCTCTGGACTTATTAGGCTCGTGGGGGATTCAACTTGCAAGATTAAAATCTCCACAATGGAAAAAAGTTGTCAGAACCCCTAGGGTGGTGTGCAAATGGAAATAGTGGAAGTAAAACTAGTTACACGAAGAAATTGGAGTTTATCTGGTTGAACAACTTTTTTTGGGACACCCTGGGACTCGACACAGTCTGCACTCTGGTGTGCTGCTTTTGTCTTACATTAAGCGCGGAAAGCAGGCGAGACTTGTGGTTCGCGGAAACCGCTTGTTAAACTACTGTTTATCACTTTATTACGGCAAAGTCTTTTGTTTAAAAAGCGGATCATTTTTAAAAATTCTTATCATCACTTTTAAATCTCTTCATGGTATGGCTCCCTATTACATCGCCGATATCATCAAAGGTTCATTGTTCCGACTCGAACGCTTTGTTTCGAACTCTCGTCTGCTCTCCAAAGCCCCCAGTCGCGAGTTTTTTTTTCACATCTTTTTACGGCGAGAGGGGTTTTTCATCCGCGCCCCCAAATTGCCAAGAATGTTGCCACTTTCAAGAATCTTTTGAAGACATATTTATTCGATATTAATATTGATTGTAACTGTATATAATAATTTAATATGCGCTCTGAGAAGCCGCCTGTTTTAATTATTGCGTGTCGTATTTTTTTAAGTAATATGAGGTAATTTTAAGGTCCAGTCTGCTCGGTTTTACATTTGTGAAGCGCATAGAGGCTTCCGGTGTTGGGCGCTATATGAAGTGTGTGTTGTTGTTGTTTTTCTGTCGTGTATGAAAAGGTTAATAAGCGCATTTACTTTTGCCGAAACATGGGACAAATCAATGCACTTGCGCTGCATTTTGATGCTTGTCCAATGCCACTGCATTAGACGGCCATCACAATTGCAGCGCTACAGTGATTGATTGTCCATTTTCTTGCAAGAGTAAATGCGCAGTTATTAAAGGTGGTTGTTCCGATTTATGTGTATTGTGTCTCTACTGGATATGAGAGCCTGTCACGTTGCACATTACACCCATCAAGTACCGTGGGAGGAAACAAACTTGCGGTTTGATGGTAGACGCAATAATGGCATGTGCCAAACGCCCTATTCAATACTGTGCTACAATAAAGTGGTGAACCACTAAACGGCGGTTTTTGTTTATATATGGGAATTGAAATGGATTCGAGGGCTCAATTTCAGGACGACAAATGAGGGGGTGTGGCCGGAGCGCCCGTGAAACCAATCAAAAAAAACAAACAAAAACAGAAACAATACGGCCTTTCATCTGATATCAAAATCAATACTACTACCGGTAAATCGGGGGGGTCCCAAAGACGATCGGAACACGCCCCTTAACCTGATAATTTATGATTTATGTATAAAGTGGGATATGCAGGGTATGCATTTTGAAGGCTCAATCCAAAAAGGGCCTAAATCCACCTTTTGGTCAAAATTGAGTTATTAGAGAATAAGATGAGAGAGTGTAAAAGACCTACATGTTCATGTTGACATAATCCACATGCTTCAACCATAGTCCATTCAGAAGTTATGGGTTTCGGCTTTTGGGACATTTACAGAAACATTCAGATTTTGAAAAAGTTTGCTAGTTTACGCATTTTTTTACAGAAAGGAACAAACAAAAGTTAAACTTATTGTTTTAATAATACTTCTGAGCAAATTCCCCCACCCCACCATCAAAGGAAGTTGAAAGGGATTATGTGTTTTTGAATAATTCCCACATAAAATCAGGGGATTTGGCTTTAATACTCAAAATAGCAGCTATCTTGAAAAACTAAGTGTCATAACTAAGAGCTGAGAAGCAAGTTGATGCATAAAAAAAAAAATTCCCTATTATATATCTGAGGATTCCTTTGACAGTGATGCATCTGTTTTCAAGATTGTGGTTTTATAGGAAAGGAGTTTGCCAATTTTGGTCTGCAAGTAATTTTCCAAAAGGGCCTATTGCAGGCGTCAATTGAAGCGTTGTACCCCACCATCCTCACGGGGTCGCAATATCGACGCGACTCGACGTCGACGCTTCAGGGCAATATATTCCCACTTATTCTTTGCGATAGTGAGTCCTGGCGTTCTGTTTTTCATTGGTGATGAAGCTTTACCTATAAGGTTTTTGAAAGGGGTGCAGCTTTGACGTTTGATTTGTGATTCTGGTGATAAGACGTCGAATCCCTTACCGTCGGTCGCGTCGAAAACGTGTCGAAATCGTGCATTTCCTCACAAACCTCACAAGCACCATGAAGAATCACCGCGTCCGGCGGTCACAGAAAGAGGTCGGCAGCACTGCACTATGAAACTAAGAACAAATTGTTGTAGTTACGTTGTTATCAACTCAATATAATTGTTTGCGACGCACGGGGGTATCCAATGACACGTGATGAACAGGTTTGAAAGTGGTTCACCGATAAATGGGTTGTATTGAAAGAAGTAAAATGATAATCTTTGGGGGATTAATACGATGATCATGGACTGATCAACGTTTAGCCTTTATGCTAACCTCACCGGTTTTGTATCCAGACTTTCCTTCAAACAAAGCGAATTTCTGTGATAAATAATTGACTTGCGATCAGTGCTTGCCGGAACTAACATTGGCTGTACGTGAAGGACTTTATCATTTTCTTTCCAAGGGATGAAAAAGGACGTAAATATTTAACACATAGACCTATTAAAATTTAAAAACAAACCTGTATGAACTATAGGGTGAGGGCCGCCCTCATCAGATAGCTGAAAAATAAATAAAACAAAATGCCGTGATCAAGCCAAGGAAATTATAAAATTACAGGTTATAATTTTAAAAGAACTAAGGACCATCCCTTCCATCACACCGCCGTAGTCGGCGGCGGCAAACACAAAGCGAAGGAAAAAGAAACGCAAAAAGAGATAACCGGTTGAAAATACAAAAACAAAACAAATATGGACATGGAATAAAGATGAGTCGATTGATTGCGGTTGAAAAATGATAACCTCTTTCCTATCAGCAAAGATCGGTTGTGCAATAGAGACCATGAAAATATTTCCACCTCCAGGTTCACAAAATCCGACTCGGAACTTGAATGAAAGAACGTAAACAAACCACATGGGTAATGGCCGTCATAGTAGACGGGTTTCCCACTTCGCTCGATTCAAGGGTTCAATCCACGTGCAGTTTGAGCTGCTAAGTTTATACTTGTCTCCAGATTTAACTCCTTACTAAAAATTTTGATTATTATTATTCTCGTATATTTTGCGGTATTTTTCGGTTTTTGATTCCCCGCCAACTTTGTTGGCGAAGGGGGACTATAGAAATGGTAGCCATCCGTGTGGGTGTGCGTCCCCGCGCGATATCGTTGGAACTAAGCAAGTGAGGAAGTCCATCTTGCACATAGATGTATCTCAGTAGGCGGTGGGTGGGATACACAGTGGGTCATGGGACATGGGTAAGGTCAAATGTGTCAAAAATAGGAGGCAAATATGGTTCAAAAATAGGGCTAATCGCTATAATAAATGGTTTCAACACGATATCTTTTGATTGGAGCAAGAGCAAGTATGGGTGTGCGTCTTCGCACCCTTAGATGACACTCAAGTAGGCTGCGGATGAATTCGGAGGAGGTTAGTTGTGTGGGCATTGGTCAAAGGTCAAAAGGGGTTCAAAAAAATACGAAAAAAAGCTATAAACCTTATCTGTGGTGGTAGGATGATGAAACTGGTGGGTTGTGCCAAACGATTCAGTGCGAAAATTTTGAAGGGTCATTTCAAGGTCATCAAAGGCAAAATCAACTGAACGTGGTATGAGGATGAAAATTGGTGGGTGTGGTCAACATTCAGTGCCAAAAATTGTGCAGGTCAGTTCAAGGTCATCGAGGGCCTTCCAAGGTATAATCACTTAACATGTGGTAGGAGGATGAAAATGGTTGGGTGTGTGGTCACATTCAGTGCAAAAATTTTGATAGGTCATTTCAAGCATCCTTGAGGTCATCCAAGGTTCAAATCACTTAACATGTGTAGGAGAGATGAAAATTGGGGGGTGTGGTCAAAATTCAGTGCCAAACATTTTGAAAGTCAATTTCAAGGTCATCTCCAGGGGTCATCAAGGTCCAAATCACCAAACATGTGGTAGGGGGATGAAATTGGTGGGTGTGTGTGGTCAAAATTCAGTGCAAAAATGTGAAGGTCATTCAAGGTCATCGAGGTCATCCAAGGTCAAATCACTCAAAAAATGTGGTAGGAGGATGAAAATTGGTGGGTGGGTTCCACATTCCGTGCATAAAAAATTTGAAGGGCATGTCAAGGTCATCGAGGTAATGCAAGGCAAATCACTAAACATGTGGTAGGAGGAGAAAATGGAGGGTGTGATCAACATTCAGTGCCAAAAATTTGAAGGTCATTAAGGTCATCCGAGGTAATCCAAGGCAAATCACTCACAGTGGTAGGAGGATTTAAAATTGGTGGGTTGTTGTGGTCAACATTCAGTGCCAAAAATTTTTAAGGTTAATTTCAAGGTCATCCGAGGTATTCAGTGAAACTACTATAACATGTGGTAGGAGGTGAAACTTGGTGGGTGTGGTCACATTCAGTGTTGAAAAATTTGGAAAGGTCATTCAAGGTCATGTGGGGTCATCCAAGGTAAAATCACTTAAAAGTATGGGAGGAGGATGAAACAGGTGGGTGGTCAACATTCAGTGCCAAAAGTTGGTAGCAAAGCATCAAGGTCGAATCTTTGCACATGGTTGTATGGCATGAAACCAGTGAATGTGGTCAATTCAATGCAACATTTTTGAAGGTCCTGTGTGTCATTCAAGGTCAATCCAACTAATCCTGTGGTAGGATGATGAAACTTAGTGGGTGTGGTCAAGAGTTCAGTGCCAAAGTTTGAACGTTTTGAAGGTCATGTCATGGACGAGCCACAGCATTCAAAACCACTTATTTCTATTCAACAATTTCCCTGAGATCTGAAAATTTGTTGCTTCTTGTTCTTTAGCTAATGCACTGGGCAGGGGACTTTTGGTTTGAGAACCGCCTTGTTAACTTAATATTGCGTACACTTGGTGTTATTAATTGAGTATCGTCACTGATCTTGACCGTCTCCTATTCTGAGCTTGTGTGAAAAACGGGAGCTTGATGTAAAAACGGTCAATCACGAGACGTATAGCTTTATGGGTGGCCCGCTCTACCGACAGCAACATTCGATCGTTTTGTTTGCCGATTGATCCTGGAAGACCCCTTCTTAATTGATACGATTGTTGTGGTTAGCTTCAAATATTATGAATATGTGGAAGTTTTTGACAGCATTAATGATTTTTCCCGGCTAATTTCAGTTGGTCAACTGTTGATTTTCAACCAGAGAAAGATGGTATATTTGAACGAATGATTTACTGGAATCAACTTTGCAAACACAAACCCTGACGAATATATAAACGGCCCTTCGGGAAAAAATAACGGATTCGGGAAAAGCATAATTGAATCACACAACCTTATTGTAGGCCCTCGTAAAGAAATAACATACACGTGCCCACTAAGCAACATCAAGGGTAAATCTTGATCATTAGCTCATCATTTTTAGGAAACAAAAGGAAATAATCATAGCTACGTTTTTTCAGGCGAAATAGTTAACAGCAACGAAATAGTAAATTTTTATTTCAAGCGTCAGGACATCCGATTACCCCGGGAGATAACCCAAGTATGTATTGTGATATTACCGTGAACGGCTATACTGTCCACCCTGACACTTAGTAAAAAACCCTTCCAATCAAAAGATATTATCTGCTTGCAAATATATAAAATGGAAAAAAAATATTATCGCATTGTGTGAATAAGGTTTTGTTTAGTATATACATCTACTTCAAGCCTATGGAGAATAGACTGCCCAAAAAGAAGAAGAACAATTCAATTGGAAACTATGCAGTAATTCTTGATGTGGTTGCATCTTGCACTAACATATATACATACAACATATATACACCTACACACAACATACACAGACAACATCCATACATATACCTACTTACAAACATACAGGCGCGCCCCCCACCCACCAACCAACCCCACAATGCAAACGCAAAACCATCTTGGATGTAATTTTTAACTCTTGTTCTCTTGGAATCCACACAGACACACACACAGACACCACACACACCAGAGGAGTCGGAACGGTACGGAGTGGTACGGATGTGTTCCGTACACTTTTTTTGCCTAAAAAAAAAAAAGGAAAATTTTTTTTAAGAAAATGAGAAATGGGAAAAAAGAGAAAGGGAAGAGAGAAATGAACATGGGGATTTTTTTTTTCGGTTATTCATTATCTTTAAGTCCATTTTCTTCGTCCTCCACAAACATGCTACATGTAGGGCACGGTCCAATTCTTCTGACCTTATACCTCTAATAATACAACTAATGTTTATTAGTCATATTAATTCCTGCTACAATATGCTCTCCAAATACGAAAATCGCTGGCTTAAGGGCTTGCCCCCTTATACCCACCAGGCTCTGCCCCTTGGATCACCGCTGGGGGTAAAACCCCCAGACCACCCGTCATACGTACCACTTTATTTTGTGTTCCGACACAACCCGGCACACACACATATAACATACACACACTCCCACACTACGCTCGCACCCACTTTTACGCCCATATGCAAACGAACAAAATCCTTTAGAGGAGTTTTTCACTCTTGGAAATTGATTTCATCTTGGAATTTGACCCCAAGAGTGAAATCACTATTGGAAAAAATCTAAAGCTTTGGAAACCATGCCAAAAACATGTTTTCATTTTAAGGGAGTTAAACCACAATGGGAGTGAAAGCATGTAATTGTACACCAAACATAAATTTTAAAAATCCTATGGGTATTGTCCAAAATGATTGATCAAATGAACATGATCATTTTTAGTGTAATTTATTTTAAACACCATGTACAAAGCTAACAACGCAAACCTGGCCTGTCCTGGAACCAGACAGTTTACATCAATAGATAGTTTTGTTAACAGGTAAAACAAGGTAAACAAGAGTTTGAGTTAAAACCGGTTTTGGTATACATTTAATCTGGTTTTTTATTTTTTAGAACAACAAAAATGTATCTGAAGGAAAATTGGATTAAAACAAATAAATAATCATGTTGCTGCATCTTTGAAACCTGATTGACTTGTTTTGTTTTTGTAAGAAGTGTGGAAAATTCAGGATTTGATCATAATTGTAGTCATGGTATTGTAATAAATGAACATTGGTGAAAAGGTTTAAATGGGGGGGGGGAATTGTGAAAGACGAAGCTTGAAATACATCAAAAGCTAATAGTGAAGTTGAAACAGTGGTGAAGCTTAAACTATGAAATGGGGCAAGTATGATGAAACAGTAGTTTGAAGCTTGAACTGTAATTTTCAGTTTATGGTGATTGATGAACTGAAAAGGTTGGTGATAAGCTTCAGATCTGCCAAAATGACAAAAAAGTGACGCGTCACTTGGAAATAAATCAAAGGATGAAGCCTGGATCACCCAAATTTGCAGATATAGTGATACCGTGACTTGTTTTGTAAAGCAAGTGAAATAGTGGTGAATCCTGACGTTGTGATAATAATGGCCCAGGTGAAGACTTGAAGAAAGGTGATGACGTGAGGAGGGGGGTCCCCGCTTCAAATTGACGCCTCCTGCATAAAGACACTTGAGGACAGAAAATAAAGAAATGTATAAACGAAAAACCCTGTAAAAAACAGACTAAAAACTAAGTGGATTTTCGGCTTCTACAAAGGGTATGTTTGGTGTGCCACTACATGTTGGCAATTTCTAGTCTTATCGGCTGTAATGTTTTCGTATCCTTTATGGATGACCAATCGGGGACCACCTCAAATTTCACTATTATTTGCTATTTGTTTTGTTTGAAAAGAATTTGGAAGTTTATTTGTTTGTCACAGTGGCCTTTTGAGGTTTGTGAACAACTTGGGTCCTCTTAAGCCAATATCAGCGATTTCTCACAATGTAAAAAATGGCGCCCCTACTTTTCATCACTTGTGACCCCTAACTTTTGATGTGTAGTTGTAGTAGTAAAAGGCCCTGTAAGTGGCTGAGCATAACACGCGGTATTTGTCAAGGAAAATTATCGAGCTTTTATGCTTGTTTGCTAATAAAAGTTGGTATCTGACTTTTTAGGTTCAGAATAGTCATAAATGGCATTTCAAGACAGAGATTTTAAAATGCTAAGTGTGGTTTTTACACAAGAAACAGATATAAGGTGTTGATATGACCTAACACTAGCAATTTAGAGACAAAATCGGCATTTTGGAATTTGGGAAAAATGAATGATAGTGGCTTTATTGAAAAAAATAACAATTCCAATTCAAATGAAACTTTGGAGCTGACCATTCTGTTTAACAATCATTGAAAATCCGACAAAATTGAAGTAATGAAATCTCAGAGTAGATATTCCAATTATGTTTTTCATAAGTAAGACAAGCTGTGAAAGTACAGTTATAACACATCAAGTTATACTCAAAGACAAATCAATTGAAAGTACTTCAGTAGCGTTTTCTTTAACTTGTGCCCTCCATTGCCTCCAATGTTTTGGGAAAACATCATGAGCGGGTAATGGTCTGTATAAAATGAACCTGGTGAAGTTGATGACTTGTTTGAAAGACGAAGCTTGAATAATCAAAAGCAATAGTGAAGGTGAAAAGTGTGAGATTAAAACTATGCAATGGCAGTATGATGAACCAGTATTGATGAAGCTGTGCTTGAACTATGTATTTTCAGTATGGTGAATTGGAAACGGTGTTGAAGCTTCAGATCTGCCAAATTGACAAAAGTGAAGCGTCACCTTGGAAATAAATCAAGGATGAAGCCGGACTAACAATTTGCAGATATAGTGAACCGTGGACTTTGTTTTTTGTAAAGCAAGTTAAGTAGTGGTGAAATGTCCTGACGGATAAAATGGCCATGGTGGAGAAAGGTGATGACGTGAAGAGGGTGGGTCCACGCTTCCAAAATTGACGCTGAATAAATCGACTTGAGAAGAAAATAGAAATGTATAAAGAAAACCCTGTAAAAAACAGCTAAAACTAATGTGGCCCTTTTCGGGCTTCTACAAGGTTATTTTTGAGGTGAACTAAGGTTGGCAATTTAGTTCTTATGCTACTTAATGTTTCTTAACTTCATTTTTGGGATGACCAATCGGGGTACCACCTCAATTTCACTCTTATGCTATTTGTTTTGTTTGAAAGAATTTGTGAAGTTTATTTGGTGGTTCACAGTGGCCTTTGAGGTCTGTGAACAACTTGGTTCATCTTAAAGCCACTATCAGCGCTTTCTTCACAAGGTAACAAATTGCGCCCCCACTTTTCATACTTTCGTGCCCCCGACTTGGGCACTGTGTATTTTTAGTAGTAAAGCGCCCTGTAAGTGCTGAGCATAACACCGCTGTATTTGTCAAGAAATTAGGACTTGTTAGCTTTGGTTACGAATAAAAAGTGGTATTGACTTTTGAGTCTAGAAATTAGTCATAAATGGCATCTTCAAGACAGACAGATTTAAAATGCTTAAGTGTGGGTTTTGTACAAAGAACAGAAGATAAGTGTTGATATACCAACACTAGGAAATGTAGAGACAAAAATGCAATTTGAATTGGAAAAAATGAATGATAGTGGCTTTAATTGAAAAAATAACCATCCCAATTCAAATGAACCTTGGAAGCTGGCAATTCTGTTTAACAATCTTGAAATCTGACAAAATTGAAAGTAATGAAATCTCAGAGTAGATATTCCAAATTATGTTTTTCATAAGTAAGACAAGCTGTGAAAGCGGAAAGTATAACACATCAATTTATACTCAAAGACAAAATCAATTGAAAGTACTTCAGTATGCCTTTAACTTGTGCCCTCCATTGCCTCCAATGTTTTGGGAACATCATGAGCGACCCTTATCTGATCTAGATGGTCCAGTCCCATTTTTCACAATATTTGCTTGGTCAATCTGTCCTGCTTGTCATGCCCCAGGACATGTCAATATATTTGGCCACAATTACACTATAGATAAGTCCAAATCCAATAGTGCAAACTAGATCAATAGAGCTGGTTTACACATAAGCTCCCTTAGAACCTTCAAATGAGGTGAAATTGGCTGAACTACATTGCTACTTGTTCGGTATTATTTTGTTGAACAGTGTATTTGGAAACAAATTTTCCATAATTTGCTTGTGGGGGTGTCTGGAGGATTCATTTGCGATTGAAGGATGAAGAAATGAAGTAATGGAAGATAAAAAGCTTAAGAAAGGATAGGAAATGGTGAGAAATCAGAAAAAAAGGACTTCAATAAAACAAAGCCAAAGAATTAACATCACATTCAAAGCTAAGTCCTGTTCCTCATTATGAGTCCACATAAACATAGCATTTTTTGTGTCGTCTGCAAGAGGCCACATAGGGATTTCTTTCTGTGTATCTTTGTGTGTATCTGTGTGTCTGGTAAAAATGTTACAGTTAAATAAACATAATGCATATGGTTTCCATGTACATGTACATTTACACATTTTATGGCACTTCCATGTAATGGTCCTTGGGTAATTGGGTAGTGGCCCACAGTTACCCCTCTCACAAGTGGGGTCAAATGTCATCCAGAGGTTATTAGAGGTCATGGCCCTAAAACCGTCAGAAATATCAAATTGTTTGAGGCTGCCGAATTCATAGGGTGGTGGCACAATACTAAATTCTTTCCCCAAGTTTTAAGTTCATGGGTAGTTGCATTTTGTAATTTAGCAGATTAATGAAGAGTCGCAGACATACAGACATGGTAACATAAACTACCCACTACTGTAGTAGTAGTAGTATAGTAGTAGAAGTAAATCCGAAGTTTTAAATCCGGTTTTATCCCCGTGAACGAGGGTGGCCGGATTCACCTCACACTCGCAGCAATCACCTTTACTCCCTCCTTCCACTTCACCCGATTCAACGCATCCTCCATCCTCAACCCAACCCTCCTACTCTCCTCCTACACTTGCTTCTTCCAAGTCTTCTTTGGATATCCTCTCCTCCTCAAACCTCCCACCTCAAACTCAAAAGCTCTTCTTAAAACATGCCCTTCATCCTTCCTCAGCATGTGCCCATACCAACGTACACTATTCGCCTTCGCCAAATGGTCCATTGCTTCTTCCAAACCCAACATCTGCATCAAGTCCTCAGTCTTCATCCTATCCTACTGTGGGATCCAAAAAAATTGTTTGATTTCATATGGAAAAACCCTAACCTTTACCAGTGGCAATGCCTTTTTCGGGGTATTTTTTTATAAATTTTAGAATGCAACTTCATTGAAATCCACCATTCTGCACACCATGTTTGTGCTGCTTGTTGACTTGATACCGCAGAACACGAGGGGTAAATATGAACATTTAGCCCCAGCGAATTTCACCACTTAAATAAAAAGTCCATTTGGTCTATGTCCATCCAAATCTTGTACTTCACGGTGTGCCAATATTTACTTGGCCTAGCAAGTTGTCCTACAGTGCCCTATATTTGTTTGCAGGACGAGATGGCTGTGTTTAGCTTTCATTTCCCCTTCCATGGTCCTGGTGCATAAATAAAAATATGGTCCAGGAGCATATTTGAATGACCTAATGGGTCCAGAGCATATTTGCCATCGCTTCGGAGCAGTGGAGAATATTCTAAGTCACATCCTGCTCCAGGACCACATTTGCCATATGGTTCCCGCGCATGTGCACATGCATTAAAATTTGACTTCAAATATTTACCAGATTACTTATGCTCCAGGACATAATATGGTCCCTAGACCATATTGGTCCTGGAGACATAATTTTCCAAGGCCAAAATCTCATAGAAGCTGTCACCTACCCCACACGGCACAAACCAAATTTGAGAACACCCTGGGTGTTGGATTTATAAAAAGAGAAATGGAATTGAACAGAAAAAAAGCCACACAAGATGGGGCTTGCATGTACAGATTAAGTGGCTTTATTCTCATGGGAAATATGTGAATGTACATTTTCCCTGTGAATGTGCTTCACGTTTTCCGAGAAAGTGGCAAGGGTTTTGGAAATTAGGCCAAGAAGAAACTAGATTGTCAGAAACTTGCATGCACATTAAAATGGTGGAATATGAATATATCTTTTAGTGCGATAGTGCTATGCAATCATAAGCTTTGTCTTTTCAAATAAAAAAACAATAAAAATTGGTGGATGATAAAGTGGACCCAAATAATGCAGTCCATCTTTTTTTCTATCCCCATTCCAAAAGCACTCAAGCTTACATTGCTTTTTTTGCCAATATGTCCACTGTTACCATGGCAACTGTGCATGCAAACTGTATACTTTTTTGTGCTCTTCAATCTTGAATGCAATGTTTTGGGTACATAACAAGGCCCAAAAAGGTGGCCAATTGGTTGATGCTTGCACCCCCACTCAACCCAAGCATTAAAAAATTCCACTTCCAGTTTCGAGATTGTTTGATTCTGACTTCATGTAAATTTTAAACAATCAACTATACCAAATTGGGTTTGGAAATCAAAAGGTAATTGGTATCCAGTCTGTTGAATGAAATAATGAGCATATCAGCAGCATTGGTCGCTAAAGGCACTTTTTTTTTACAAATAATTTCCTCAACTGGTTATAGTCTTTGTATTTTATAGTTGCATGTGCAACGCATCATCGCGTTTTGCCAGAATTCGAATAAATATTATTATCACAAGTGACCCCTGTACCCTCCCCTGCTAGCATATTAAAGTCTTTACATTTGGAGATTAACTCCATCTCAATAAAAACTTGGTGACAATATCCTTGTGGTAGAGCAATGTCCAGTGGCAAGGCATTTGAGGTGCAAGGTAAACATAGGTCAAATGAGGTCAAATGTCTATTCTATGTAGAGCAGGATTGTTTAACCCAGAGCTCAGATGAATTTCTCACATAGAAATCTGACAGGACAGAAATATACAAAAATAAACAGACTGTTTGGACATATGCCTATTTCAAAACTTCAGAAAGCAGTTTTCCTCCATAGTTACCATTTTCCGTTCTACCTCCTTCCTGCCCAATCTTAATCATCTTCTTCCCTTCACAGGGAAACCTTTCTACAAGTATGTAGTATTCATGAAAACACGTCATGTCAACGCATGTCCATTGTCACCGTCATCATTGGCGCAATCAATGGGAAAGGTTAACATGGCCTATAAAACATGACTCGGTTTCCTGAGGTGGATATCCGTTTATCAAAGATTAACTTCCAACGAGATTGAGACAACATTTCAATGTGTACAGCAAAAAAAACAATAAGTTAGTGATGAAACGCAATTTCTTTTTGCAAAATCAAAAATGATCCATTGGGTTTGATTTCCAGCCACACTGCTAGGTACCAGATAGAGGTGACAACATGTTCATCTTCAGTGAAACCCAAGACCCAAAGAATTCTCTTTATATTACTTGAAGACCTCATCAAGTACTCAATAAGAGGGTAAAAGGTTGAAGCTTTCGGGCCACAGATGTGGGTTAATTTGTCAAGATGTTTTTCCTTGCAATTGTGCTGGAAGACGATAAATGGTAAAGACACCAGGAGACCGATATCTTTGAATTTTCGTGATTACATATGGCAAAATTTGATAGAAAAAGGAATTCTAAGCTCTCAATTTTGATCACGTAATATTTTTTTGGGTTCAGCTGAATTATCGCCGAGTAGATAGAAAAATTACAAAATGAGCACGTTGTATGGCAATAAAAATGTAATGAGGCGGCCCAAAAAATGGAAATTAATCAAATGAATTCGAGAAAGCTACTTCGTGTCGGGAGACGCTCTGGGCAAATCCCATAAAAGTGATTTAATTGCAAAAATCGGTAGAGTTATGAAATATTCCCGAAGCATGTTAGATCGTAGATTCTCTGTCGGTGGGTTTTAAAGTTTCGTATTTCCCTCAAATCCTCTGTTGCTCCTGGAGGCTGATAAAACTATGGTCAGATTCTATTTTGATTTGTCAAAGCACTGTAGGCATTTGCAGTGGAGCTAGGATGAAGGGGCATCGTTTAACCTCTCCAATTGGATTAGGTATTGTTATAACTGCGGCAAATAAGTCTTTTGCCCACCCAAATATTTCTTGTAGTTGTTTTATCATGTTTAAGCCTAACTTCATAACATCATCACCTAAACTCTGGTTTCAGACACATAAGAGTATACACTTTTTCACTCATTTGAATAAAACAAATTTTTTTTTTTTAGATGTTGATATGCTGTGTTTCACACTCTGAATTCACACTTAGGCAAGTAAAATAAATTTTCAGTTTCTCGTCCTACCTTAAAGGAGGATGTGGGCCCTTTTTTTTCCTTTTTCAAAACAACAGTTTTCCCCACAAAGACGACAGATATATAGGTAGGGAACAAACCAGCTCCTAACGAGACTAGAAAAGGTACTGATATCAAAAATCAATCAATTTTATCTTTTTGTCTTTTTTTTTGGTAAAAAAAACAAACTTTTGATGTGGCAGCAAAAAACAATGCGGGCGGGGACGAGAAACTAATCATTTATTTTACTTGGCCTTATACATTATACACACCCAGCCACCCACATGCAGTATATGTCAAACAGGACTGGGCAAAACCCAAATGTCAATAAACTTGTCAGTTTCTTTATTGTTATCATTGTAAAATAGTAGAAATCTGATGAAGTGCAGAAGTCACTGCACTTCACACTTTATGCCTTAAATTTAATAAAATAACATACAGAATCTCTTGTGTAGTTAGTTAGACCTCTTGTTTGTGCATGTGTGTGAGTGCCAAGGACCCCCTTATGGTTGGGAATGAGATGAATTTACATCAACTGAGCCATGAAGTGAGATACAGTGTAAAAGGCTGACTCAGAGATTTCTAGATGATGGCGCCCTCAATTTTCTAACATGTTGTTTTTTTTACATGTACATAATGCTTGTCCACATATCACTGTGTGAAATGGCTAAGCTTAAATCGATGTCCTTCATATAGAAATTCACAATTATGTTATAAAATTCCGGGATCCGGAATTTTTATTATACACAGTATCCTATGGCACTGTTATACTGTACATAAATGCTTACTGAATCAAAACGAAAGATCCAGTTAATCTCAAACTTTGGAATTGAGCATTTTAGGTGACTATCATTAGTTCAAGTTGACGCCTATGCAAAGGCAAAGCCCCTGTGTGGTAAATAATAATGCTCTCAGTGTCGCTAAGACATGCCAGACTAGACAACACTGTAATAGTAATTCAATTGCCGTATACAATTTCTGTATATGATAAAACTATAATACAATTGCCGTGGAATTTCTGTTTCTATAAGAGTAGGCCTACCAGGGCTAGGGCTATGATGCGTATTGTTTACTCAGTCGCACATACGAATCGCTCACCAGCGCCTGACAGAGCTAAACCGCAGAACCGCAGACATCTGTTTTGGGACCCGGATACTAAAAATAGCTATAGCTAGGATTTCAACTGTTATTGTGTTAAGTATGACAATCCGTTTTGTCAAAAATTACTGTTGCGTTTGTAGTTAAATGTTCACTGGCGAAATAATTCAGATTCACACAGCCTTGAACAAGGCTATTTTGTAGACAGCCCGACATCCCCTATACGGTGACCACATGATACTTTGATTGAACATGCTTGTGCAGCTATGCCTACTTGCGCATCTCCCTTTGCTCTACCGCACGCAAGTTCGAAGTGTTTTGGACTTGTCCCAGCTAGCCAAATGACGTTGTGACAACGTTAAAAACGTTTTAAAATTGGTCACTTTGACATCATTTTAACACGTTAAAAACACGTGAATGTGTAGACACTTTTTCACGTTTTCAAAACGTTTTATAAGACGTTATTAAAACGATTGAGAACGTTATCAAAACGTGCTTAAACGTAAGAACGATTTAAAAACGTTTCTAAAACGTTATGATAACGTGCAAACATTTGATTAACTGCCTAATTAAACGCTAATAATTAGAGAAAAAAAAGGTAATCGGTACTATATCTGATCTGTATATTGCAAGGAAATCTACATCAAGCATATTACACAAGTTGATTTGACAGACACAGATTACTCACTTACCTGTACTGGGAATTCGAAACTCTTGGAAACCTTCACGTTGAAGACCAAACACTTACCCACTACACCAGCTAGACGACTCACCATTTAAGGGTAATTTATATTTATATAGGCTCGAAGTGTATCAGAAAAGCGCCTGTGATGGGCGGAGTGCGTTGGCCAATGCGTATACGCGGAGGGCTCGACGCAAATGAGGAAAAAGCCCGCGAAACAGAAAATAAGGGCAGCGGAAGAATAAGCCAGTGCGCATGCTCCCGTTAGTTTAGAATATGATTTATTCCGTTACATAGAATAAATCGGGGTATTATTCTTCCGCTGCCTTTAGACAGATTCAAAATAAATAAACTCTGGGAAATACTATACATGTAGAATGTCATAACTTAACTTCTACCGCTGCAAAACCCATTTCTTATTGGCATGTTTTTAATATAAGAACGTTATGGACACGTTGTGCGAACGTGTCTGCATATTACGTCGTCAGAACGTCTACAAAACCTTTCCAAAGACCACATCATCCAGGTAACATATCACGTTTTCAAAACGTTTAAAAAGGCGTTTTTAGCACATAATTATTACGTGGGACTGTTGGTTGAACTTCAAAACGTTGTCAAAACGTGTTCTCAACGTTTTTGACTGTTTTGACCACTTTGTAACATTTGCAAACGTCGAGAAAACGTTATGTGTTACCTGGGTACGTATCCTTAAACACTTGAAAATGTGAGTGCGAACCCCAAACAACTTGCAAACGTACGCCCAAACATTCGTGATCGTTTGCAAACTCGCGTGCATAGCCTAGACACTTGCAAACGCCAGTGTGTACTCTAAAACACTTGCAAGTTGTATTTTAAAACACTTACTCTCTAAATGTAAACGAGTGAAAATTTCACTCCCCAAAAGAGTGAAACTCTTGTAAACCACTCCAAAATTAGTGGTTTGTTCTTAAAAAGAGTGAATTTCCACTCAAAAAGAGTTAAAATCACTTCAAAAAGAGTGGATTTCCACTCGTTTGAGGAGTTAAACGAAGGACAACACTTTTGAGGAGTGAAACGAAGGACAACACGAAAACAAGTGGAAATCCACTCCTTTTGGAGTGATGTTCACTCTTTTTTGAGTGGGAATTCGCTCTTTTAAGTACAAACCACTCATTTTAGAGTGGTTTGAAAGAGTTTCACTCTTTTGGGGAGTGATATTTTCACTCGTTTACATTTAGAGAGTACGAACGCGCGTGCGTACCCGGAAACACTTGTGAATTCGCGTATGTTCCCAAACCACTTGCAAAGATGCATGCACACCCTAGAACACTTGCAAACTCACGCGCATAGCCTAGACTACTTGCAAATATGCATGCCTTTCCTAGAACTAGAACACTTGAGAACAGGCGATTAAGAGAGAGCTCAATTGTGCTATAAGAGCGACTTTTGCTCTAAAGAAATAATCTAGAAAAAAAAATCTAAAAAAGGTAGAAAAATAAATCTAGGAAAAAAATAAGTAAAAAAAGTATGGGAAAATCTAGAAAACCAAATAAATTAGAAAAAGTTGTTATGGATCTGATGGTACACCGAACTTAGCTGACACATTTTAATTTATAACACCTGTATTCATTTCTAACCGGTCTTCATTTACCACAACTGTATTTATTTACCTGACCTCGCTCCATTTACCACATGTGAATCCTGACCTGTTTTTATTTACATGACCTGTTTTCATTTAGCTGGCCTGTTTTTATTTACCACACATGTATTCATTTACCTGACCTGTCTTAATTTACCTGAGCTGTCTTCATTTAATAAATAAATAAATAAATAAATTTACCACATGTGTATTCATTTACCTGATCTGTCTTCATTTACATGGCGTGTATTCATTTAGGTGATCTGTTTTAATTTACTACGCATGCATTTATTTAGACAACATGTATTTGGTAAACACTACCTTTTGTTTTCGAAACTATCTTGTAAGCTTTTATATTCCCTATCATTCGGAACTACCTCATATGCTTTAGTAATACCATACACATTTTAAACACTACCTTATTTTTTTAAACACTATCTTCTTTTTTTAGACTACATACCCTGTAAGTAATTTTATACTATCATACAGTTTATGCACTACCTTTTATATTTTTACACACCTTTTGCATTTTTGCACTACCTGAAGCATGTTAAGCATTTATTCTACCCTTTTGATCCAATCAGCCGCCCATATGCAAGTGCATTTGCTCTGTGATTCACCGCCTCCAAGTAGTAACAAGCAATCGGCCAGAGGTATGTGAATAAAAAGCCAATCTTGGCGGCGTATGCGGGGTACAATTTTTCAAAAGCAACTCGAACTCGCAAAATCAACTCAATACTATTAAAAGCAACACAAACTCTAAAAGTAACACGAAACTCGAAAAGCAACTCAAACTTATCAACTCGAACTCTTAAAGTAACTCTAACTCAAACTCTATAAAGGCAACTCGAACTCGACAACTCTAACTCAAACCCTTTTTTTTTCATAATATAGTTAAAGTTACGTTACCAGAACCATTAAGTACACTGATCCAATAAGTACAGTAAAAATGTCCACAGAACAAGGTCATGTTTGGACCATGGGATCATAAAATCCCCAAAACAGAAGTTTTCACTGCGTCTGCACAATGCATGATCTGTTTTAATTGGAGGATGTTGCCATATTAAAAGGTTTGCAAAGAGAGATTTGTGAGGCACAGATAGTGTTTCATTAGTAGTGATATCTCTAGAATTAGACACTCAACGATCTTTACCTGGTATTGGCTTTACAGTAATGTCTTAAAAAGAGAGAACAGGTGATTGTGATTGCTTATATTTCAATTAAAACATAGGTGACTTTGTATTTGCTCCGATACAAATTAGAAATTTCACAATTTTGACCAAAAGAAACATTTTCAGCTATATCCTTACAGATGGGGATAGTTTTGAGGAAGCTTACATCAGGGCAAAAATCGAATTTCACATTTTAATAGGGACAACCTGTTAATTTGAAATCTCTCGTTGCAACTTTAAATGAGGTTGGGCACTCTCATTCATCTGGCATGGGAGCTTGCCACCTTACTAAAAGATTGTCCACTTTAATATTACACCCAAAAAAAGAATAATTATAAATTATCACAAAAAAGTAAATTCTGTGGTATAAGAAAAGGTGATTGAACAAACTTGTATCAGGAAGTAGGTCAAACCTCGCCAACTCCTGTCTGCCATTCTTCAGTGACAACATTTGCATTCTTTTTGTCATCGCTGTTTTGAGTGATCTTATACTGTCGTATCGAAACAGAAAGAACTAGCCATGCAGAGACATGGCGAACAAGACGGCCTGGAATAACATATGAATGACCTTTGACCCCATGCCTAATATCTTGACCAATGAGTGTATTTTTGTTGACCAATGAATGTATTTTTATATGTTAACAACGTTACAAGGATCATTATTGTTGAGTTTCAACTCAATCCAAGCATGTCAGGAATTTGACCTTTTAACCCTATAATGTGACCCCTGGGTCACGGATGGGGTCAACTGTACTTGTTTTGCATTTATGATGCCACTGGCATTATTCCTAACAGCTCAATCGGAGCTTGTTTGTAAATTTTGACCTTTGACCTTGAACTTTGACCTTTGGGGTCAATACTATCATAGACCTACCCTACTATTAATGTTACATCACTGTAGCAATAACGGGCTTTATCTGTGCTCTATAGGCTGAAATATAGCCAATTTGGTCTTATTTTTAGCATTTTTTGACACATTTGACCATTTGACCCCTTAATGACCTTTGACCCCAATATAAAAAAAACCTCCTGTACACAGCCTAAATGCATTGTTCCAGTTTAAATAAAAAAAAATCTGCATTGCTTAGTTCTGGAGATAAAAATTCTTAGTTATTTAGCTCAAAACCGGAAATGACCTGTAAATGACCTTTGACCCCCAAAATAAAAATACCTTGTAAACATTGGCTAACATACATGCATATCTGAAGGTTATGTTACTCTGCTATGTTTGCATTTTAAGATAAAAATTTTGAAAATTTTTAAATATTTTTTTGTTTTTGACCGGAAGTGACCCCTTAATAACCTTTGACTCCTTATTCCTGAACATCCTGTATGTAGCATGAGTCAGTGGTTCCTCTGAACAAGTTTAGTTGATATCGGCATAATGCTCTAGAAGAAGATATTTTTGCCAATTAAATGACACATTTTGGCTTTCAGACCGGAAATGACCCCCTTAATGACCTTTGACCCCATATCCCTGAGCACCCTATATGAAACATGAGTCAGTGTTTCGTCTGAAAAAGTTTAAATGATATCGGCATAATCCTGTAGAAGAAGATATTTTTGGCAATTAAATTACATATTTGATGCCTGTGGTCAGGTCAAAGGTCATACAGAGGTCAAAGTCATATGTCATGAATCGGACAACGCAGCAGTCATTTGGTATAAATCTGGTCAGAATACGTCAAACCATGACTGAGCTAGACGCAAATGTTGCCAGAAGAAAGAAAGAAGAAACTAGCCATGCAGTAGACATGGCGAACAAGACTGCCTGGAATAACTTCTGAATGACCTTTGACCCCATGCCTAATAACTTGACCAATGAGTCACAGATGTCGTTAAATGTATTTTTGTGTTAACAACGTTACAAGGATCATTATTATTGAGTTTTAACTCAATCCAAGCATGTCAGGAATTTGACATTTTAACTCCTATAATGTGACCCCTGGGTCACGGATGGGGTCAACTGTACTTGTTTTGTATATATGATGTCACGGGGATTATTCCTGACAAATTTCAGCTCAATCGGAGCTTGTTTGTAAATTTTGACCTTTGACCTCGAACATTGACCTTTGGGGTCAATACTATCATAGACCTACCCTACTATTAATGCTTTATCTGTGCGCTATAGGCTGATAAATAGCCAATTTGGTCTTATTTTCAGCATTTTTGACAATTTGACCCCCTTAATGACCTTTGACCCAGATATAAAAAAAAACCTCATGTACACAGCCAAAATGCATTGTTCCAGTTTAAATTTAAAAAATCTGCATTGCTTAGTTCTGGAGATAAAAATTCTTAAATTTATTTAGCTCAAAACCGGAAATGACCTGTAAATGACCTTTGACCCCAAAATAAAAATACCTTGCATACATCCGCTAACATACATTCATATCTGAAGGTTATGTCATTCTGCTCTCTTTACATTTTGAGATAAAAATTTTGAAATTTTTAAAATATTTTTAGTTTTTGACCGGAAGTGACCCTTAATGACCTTTGACTCCTTATTCCAGAACACCCTATATGTAGCATGGGTCAGTGGTTCCTCTGAACAAGTTTTGTTGATATCGGCATAATCCTGTAGAAGATATTTTTGCCAATTAAATGACATATTTGGCTTTCAGACCGGAAATGACCCCCTTAATGACCTTTGACTCCTTATCCCTGAACACCCTATATGGAGCATGGGTCAGTTGTTCCTCTGAAAGAGTTTAGTTGATATCGACATAATCCTGTAGAAGAAGATATTTTTGGCAATTAAATTACATATTTGATGCCTGTGGCCAGGTCAAAGGTCAAACAGAGGTCAAAGTCATATGACATGTAAAGGGTGACTCAGCGGTTATTTGGTATAAGTCTGATCTGAATACGTCAAACCATGACTGAGTAGACGCATTTGCTGCCAGAAAGATGAGTTTCAACTCAATCCAAGCATGTCAGGAATTTGACCTTTTAACCCCTATAATGTGACCCCTGGGTCACGGATGGGGTCAACTGTACTTTTTTTGCATTTATGATGTCACTGGCATTATTCCTGACAAATTTCAGCTCAATCAGAGCTTGTTTGTAAATTCTGACCTTTGACCTTGAACTTTGACCTTTGGGGTCAATACTATCATAGACCTACCCTACTATTAATGTTGCATCACTGTAGCAATAACGGGCTTTATCTGCGCTCTATAGGCTGAAATATAGCCAATTTGGTCTTATTTTGGGCATTTTTTTGACACATTTGACCATTTGACCCCCTTAATGACCTTTGACCCCGATATAAAAAAAAACCTCATATACACAGCCAAAATGCATTGTTCTAATACGAATAAAAAAATCTGCTTTACTTAGTTCTGGAGATAAAAATTCTTAAAATTATTTAGCTCAAAACTGGAAGTGACCTGTAAATGACCTTTGACCCCAAAACGAAAAATACCTTGCATACATTGGCTAACATACATGCATATCTGAAGGTTGTGTTACTCTGCTATGTTTATATTTTGAGATAAAAAAAATTGAACGTTTTTAAATATTTTTGGTTTTTGACCGGAAGTGACCCTTAATGACCTTTGACTCCTTATTCCTGAACACCCTATATGTAGCATGGGTCAGTGGTTCCTGTAAAAAAGTTTAGTTGATATCGGCATAATCCTGTAGAAGAAGATATTTTTGCCAATTAAATGGTATATTTTGGCTTTCAGACCGGAAATGACCCCCTTAATGACCTTTGACTCCTTATCCCTGAACACCCTACATGAAGCATGGGTCAGTGGTTCCTCTGAAGAAGTTTAGTTAATATTGGCATAATCCTGTAGAAGAAGATATTTTTTGGCATTTAAATTACATATTTGATGCCTGTGGCCAGGTCAAAGGTCAGACAGGGGTCAAAGTCATATGACATAAATTTGACAATGCAGCGGTCATTTGGTATAAGTCTGGTCAGAATACGTCAAACCATGACTGAGCTAGAAGCAAATGTTGCCAGAAGAAAGAAGAAAAAACTAGAGCTAATTGTGCTCTTGCAAGAGCGCAAAAGTTAGGCGTTTGTGACCTTTGACTGCAAAAGAGTGGGTCGTATGGAGAGGTCCCGATAGACATTTTTTAATTTTTCATGGAAATCTACAATATGCACCATTCATATTTGCCATTTAACCCTGTTTTCATTTTTATACATTACATGTTTTTGACCCCTGTGACCCCAAGATGCCCATTGACCTCAAATGGAACACACCCATAGACACTAGATATAGCTCAATTATATAAGGTTCTGAAAATTTGACAATTTTGAAGCATTTTGACCGTTGACCCCAAACTGTAGGTCCTATGACAAAGTCACCATAAGTTTTTTTTTTTCATCTTTTATTATGGTCTACTTGATGATACATTTATATTTGCCATTTGACCATGTTTTATTTTTTTACACACTTAAGGTTTTGGCCTTTGTAGCTTATGCATATAGCTGGTGTCCAGGTCATTACACTGAGCGATTTTGGTTATTAGAGGTCAAAGCGATGAGGATTTATGGTTGTAAGAAAGAAAGAACATAGGTAAATTTTAACTGGCAAAATCCAACTTTGCAACTCACATCCAGGTCCTCGGAACTCACAACTCGCAAACTTAAACTTGCAAATTCAACTCCCAAATCACACATTTTAACTCACAACTTGCAAACAGGAAGTCGCAACTCGTACTTACAACTCACAACTTGCACTCGCAACTCGTAGATTATCCACACTCGTATTTGTCACACTTGTCATGTTCCCAAACCATGGGCATGAGTCCAAAACTAAAGTGATAATGTTGCAGAACTATACTACTAATGTATTAATTTATCACTTTTATCACCATTGTCAGAGTATGTACTCAAACTTCCAAATCTAAATTACCTGTAGGGAAGGGTGATATTTAAAGGTGCGTGTTCCGATCGTCTTTGGGACCCCCCTGATTTACCCGGAAGTAGTATCGATTTTGATATCAGATGAAAGGCCGTATTTTTCTCATTGTCGTCCTGAAATTTGAGCCCTCGAGTCCATTTCATTCCTAAGATATAAACAAAAAAACCGCCGTTTTAGTGGTTAACCACTTTATTAGCACAGTATTGAATAGGGCTTTACAACATGCATTATTGCGTCTACCATCAAAACCGCAAGTTTGTTTCCCACGGTACTTGATGGGGTGTATGTGCAAGTGCCAGGCTCTCATATCAAGTAGAGAACACAATACATATAAATCGGAACAACCACCTTTAACAATCAGGCCTTTGTTTTGTGACAACAATTAGTTTGTACAGTCGTCACTAGGGCCAATTTCAACACACAAAATCCCAACTTGCAATTTCAACTCGCAAATTTTAACTCACAACTTGCAATTCAGGAACTCACAACTCATACTCGCAACTCGCAGATTATGCACACCCATATTTGTCACACTTACCGTGTTCACTGGTATCCTTTACTTCCCAAACCATAGACATGAGTAAAAAACTAGTGATAATATTACAGAACTATAGTATGTATTATTTTATCACTTTATCACCATTGTCAGAGTATCTCTTCAGACTTCCAAAATTAATAATTAGTAGAAGCCAAAGAGGAATTAATATTAACATCACTCTGCTTCCAAACAACAAATATAATGCCAAGTTGAAGTTTACAATTATTAGTCCAAGTGTTATACTCTTGTTGCCAGTAAATATGTCTATAGAGCGAATTGTATTATAGAGCAATTCCACAGCACATAAATTACCAAAAAATGCTGGTGCAGGGCAATCATACAAGCTCGATCACCTGTTGCAAGGTCAAAGTCAAGGTTAAATGCCCAGTGCTTCCCTGTATTGTGGAAAGTGCCTGGACTACAGCCTGCATTCAATTTCTAAGGCTCTGCTAAAAACACTGTTATAGCCCCATCTCTATGCTAGGGTACAGCAATATATATAAATGAACTGAGCAGCTCTGATCACAAGAAATGTTTGGAAAATTTTGAGTTATTTTTTTAACTTTGTGACCCTCATGTGACCATCGATCTCAAACAAAGCACACCTTATATACCTGATGCCCTAACCATTACTCTGTATAAATTTGGTCATCAACGGTTAAGGCGTTAAACCGTCGTTAGCGTTGTAAGAAACAAGAAAGAAAGAAACAAAGAATCAGCAAGAAAATAATAAGTTAGGCGACACGCCTAACTTAAGAATGCATCAAAAACAGAACAAGACGGCTGACGGCCGTCTTGTAAGAACGCATCAAAAACAGAACAAGACGGCTGACGGCCGTCTTGTACATGTGTAAGTATGCTACCCCACATGGACCCTAACTTAAAAAGCTTCCCCTTTTTTCCTCCACAGACACCTCATAAACAAGACACATTCATGCAGTCGTGGAAGGGAACATTTGAGCCTTTGAAGCCTCCAGTCTTATTCTTCAGTTTCAAAAAAGATGATGCCTGGTGCATTTCAAACACTTGGTTGCGCGTACATGGAAATCCTATCAAACGAGGACTCTCGGAAACACACATACGCATGTGAGTATTTATAATTTGTTATCAATCTTAGAACTTGGAGCCGACTTGCTAAAATCCCTGGTTATCTTAGAACTTAATTTTGAAATCCTATCAAACGAGGACTCTCAGAAACACACAGGCACATGTATTTATAATTTGTTAATCAATCTCAGAACAAGCCGACTTGCTAAATATCCCTGTCATCGGGTACCCCGAGCGCTCAATCGGGCGATGTCGCCGAATCCTTACGATGTCACTCTTTTGGGCGATTTTCCATCGCCAATTACGAACTGCGAGGTTTGCTATTTTTGAGATAATTCCGTGAGAACCCACAAAGGCAAATGAATTCCCACAAAAACTTATTTTTGCAATTAACTTTAATACAAATATCTAAAATCTCATCAACTCAAAATTTTTTTTCATCGGGGACTTCTTCTGCACATGAGTGTTAAAGTTGGGATTTTTAGAAAAGAAAACAATTTTGAGATACGCACCTTTGCCAGAAAATCAAATCCCGTTTTCAATCGACTAAATAGGGAAATCCCCAGTCACCATCTTGAACTATAGTCCAAAAATGAGTGATAATCGATGGGCTATGGTGTTGTCCAGCTATGCTCAATCTCTCATCTTCAGAATACAAAGGTTTAAAACAAGCACTAATTTTCCATAAGATTGACAGAAAATTTAACAACAGCGGTGGCGTATTAATCGAAATGTGAAGCGGTAGCTTCTGCACATCCGCAGTAAAGTCCGAAATGGCTTGAGTTATGGCTCTGCGCACGTGCAGTAACAGCATATATGGCGATGCACTTCTGGAAAGTAATCCAGCAACTTTGAGTACGATTTTGCCCTTTGAATTTTGATTTTACAAAATCATTACTGACGGATTCAAATGTGTCATAATATGTACTTATAGATCCGAAGGTTTTAACAAAAATGGTGATATGCATTTATATGGTTGACTGTCGCCCAATTCGCCGTAGTCGCTCAAATCGGGCGATCGCCCGATTGAGCACTCGGGTCCCACTGTGGTTATCTTCGAACGTAATTTGAAATCCTATCAAACATGAGGGCTCTCTGAAACACCCAGGCACATGTGAGTATTTATAATTTGTTGATTCCAATCTCAAACTTGAAGAAAGCCGACTTGCTTAAAATCCCTGGTTATCTTAGAACTTAATTTTGAAATCCTATCAAATGAGGGCTCTACAGAACACCAGTGCACATTGAGATTTCTAATTTGTTATCAATCTCAGAACTGAAGCCGCCTTCCTAAAATCCCTGGTTATCCCCCCCCGTAGAAACTTAATTTATGAAATCCTATCAAACGAAGGACCTCGAAGAACACACCGGCACATGTGAGTATTTATAATTGTTATCAATCTCAGAACTCTTGAAAGCCGACTTGCTAAAAATCCCTGGTTATCTTAGAACTTAATTTTGAAATCCTATCAAACGAGGACTCTCGGAAACACCCAGGCACATGTGAGTATTTATATTTGTTATCAATCTCGAACTTGAAGCCGACTTCCTAAAATCCCTGTTATCTTAGAACTTAATTTTGAAATCCTATCAAACGAGGACTCTCGGAAACACACCGGCACATGTGAGTATTTATAATTTGTTATCAATCTCATAACTTGAAGCCGACTTCCTAAAATCCCTGGTTATCTTAGAACTTAATTTGATTTAGTCCCTTGTATGTTTATGTTCACCAATAGAGGGGGTACAACTTATGCCTGTTACTGAATAGGTAAACAGATCTGATAATGCTTACAGCCCTAAACACATGGGATAATTTAGAGCCTTAGGTACGTATGCACAAAAGAGTTAGACTGAGTCTAAAGATAGACCTGGTCTAAGTGTAATTTAGTCCCTCCAGAAAAGACATTTTCCTTTGCAATTGACAGGAGATATTTTGTATTTATTTTAAGATCTGCATTTTAATCTTTGGAGTTTGCTAGATAATTGATTAACTGTCAATTGTGGACAAAACTAATTTGGACTAAGACAAGGTATAACTTTCAACCTGGTAACTTTTTGTGCTTACAGACGTTAGTGGGCAGGGTGTTTTTTGAGGAGTTCTAAATCAATAAAGGAGTAGGATGACATGTTGCAATGTGTGATAGTATTTTTTATATAATTGTAGTTTGTCATTTTTCTTGAATGTTTAAGAATCTGATGTTTCTTAAAATTTAGTTTAAAAGAGGTGTTTTTGTATAACCATTCTAATTCTTCCTCAGAACATTTGATTTGAACAAAATGTCCTTAAAAGTTGTGAAAGTCAAACTTTCTGTTTGTTGGAGGACACCCCTTATGTGATCACAATTGCAATTTGAGAAATCAAACACAAGACAAAAAAACACACAAACATACAACCACACATTGCATGCACGCATGCTACTCATAACACACACAGTCACCACCCCACACCCCTATACCCCCAACACACAAACAGATATTTTGTTGCCTTGTGGGGACTATACACAGTTTTTTAATACTGTTTATAAGTAAATAAATGAGCCTGGGATTGATATTGGTGGTTTTGGAGTGTAGGGTTTAAGTTAACATGGTCAAGGTTTTTTTAAAGTTAAGCAAAAAAAACAAAACCAAAGTTTAATGATTGTCTAAGAAGTGGTTCATTTAACAGAGTAATCTGAAAAAAAGTAAAGTAGGTTAATTTTAAGACACTGTTAGGCAAAAAATAGTTGTCTTACAAAGTGGTTCAATTTTAACACAGTTAAGCAAAAACAAAATAGTTTTAATTTACTGTTGTCTAAGAAAGTGGTTCATTTTAACAAGTGGCTAGGGGCCGACCAGGTGGCAGGTAACCTCGTCAATCAAGATTATGGTAGGGGGACGTTTATTCCATTAATGTATATTTATTAAAAATAATACAAAAATGATTTGCCGGCTACGCGTGCGTGGCGTGCATGTATGGCGCTCATATTGTGAACTAAAGGTTGGGGGTTTGATTCCCACTTCTGACGCAAAAAATTTTAATATATTATAGGTTGGAGATTGCAACAGAAATTTCAGAGACGGTTGGAATGTGATTTACTTGTATGGGCAGTGTAGGTGATTTTGGTACTGATGTGGATATCTGGCCGTTCTTTGGAAAGGCGGACTTAAAATGATGCTTAATATATATAAGGTGTGTAATAAAAATGGCAAAACAATATTATGTGAAATGAATATATTATTTAAAAAAAAAAAAAAATCAGGGAGCATACAAAATGGATAGATCATGACCCAATATATTGAAACGGCAAACCTTTCCAATGTGGCAAACCACCATCTTTGCCCAACAGATGGCCAGTTCTAGAAACAACCACAAACATCCACTGTAAGAGTGAACAAGGCTTATGATAGCTAGGAGTCAAAATATTATAGTGAGTACAAATTTTCATTGGATCTGAATCGCAAACCAATCAGAACCTGTATTGATTGATTCATCATAATGTTTCGTCGGTTTCCAACATCTGTGAATCACCCCAAACTTAATGCATGCACAATATATATTTGAACCCTCCTGTCTGAGTAAAAAGCTAGTTATGTCCTAAAAATTTCACCAAGTGGGTACACATCCCCATGCACATCCCAAAATTAAAAGGGGTGCACATTCCCCTCTTGGTTGAAAATAGATAACCAGGTTCTCTTTTAGGGAATATCACAAAAAAAAGAAAGAATAGATGATGTTTGTTCCATGAAAAATGTGCTATATCAGAAGATAGCACTAAGTAGCGGGTAACTAAAACTTCATGTCATTCAAGAAAACTGACAAAACTGCAGGATACAGGGTCCACCATGTGGTAATCTTTACACATAACATAAACAACTCAAACCATTCGTAGGGGGGTTTCAGAACCTGACCATCTGACACACTTTTTTTTGACCACACTTATGAATTCTGAAAAACCCTTCATTGGAGTAAAGCACAGGTGTATTATGTTAAGGTTTCCGCAAAAAAGGGAGTGGAAAAAAAGTGTGTCAGATGGGTCAGGTTACGGGGGAAACTACCCTTCGGAGGTTATACATGGTAAGATTCTTGATATTCTAAATTTTTACAGAAATGGACAGGTATTGAGTGCCTCCGCTTATCTCGGTTTCAGGTTCTAATTACAATTTTAGAATTACAGCACCAGGGCGTGTAAACTTTACTGCATGACCAGTGTGAAAGTACATGCACCAGGAATGTAAACATGTGAATACTGATACTAATAACATTCATTTCAGACTCGGAAATGTGTAGGCTAATACAGTCGGCTCAAATTTTAATCTGTAAACATATTGGATAAAATATGAAATCTAAGCTAAAATTGTATAGCTTTACAGAATCACAAAGTTTTATTTTTCATGAATTGCCTGTGTGCATGCAGGGTACAAAAGTTACATGCACCGAGAGAAAGTTAGATTGCACCCGTGCATGCGTGTTCCTGGGTAGTTCAAAGCCTGTATCAGTTTGTCAAAAGTGGTCCATGTCGCCACGGCTTAAAAACAGTTGTATCCAGTGGAATCTACTTGGGAGGAATATGGACCTGCAAACTGAACAGTGTTTTATGGTGCGAACACAAAGAAAATATTCTTATATTAGTGTCTCAGTGCACCGGTATGCATGTGGAGATTTCAACTAACTCCAGGTGACTCTTGCTGCTGAGAATTACATTTTTCATTTCCCCAAACTAGTTCAAAATTGTGCACTTTCATGACCATTTTTGGAATCGGCATGACAAATTAATTCAAATGAGTCCAAAACAAAGCCTAGTCTTAGGTCGATGGGTTTTGAGATGGCTTCCAAATGATTTGGGAGGCCATCTCAAAGCCACCGACTGTTTTGTTCATTAAACCTGTACAGAATTACCAGAGTTGAAAGGGTAAAAATCTGGAAGATTGGAAAAGTGTCTGATAGAGTGTGCAGTTTACATTCATATTTTACTCTTGTAAACAAGACTCTCTTTGAGAAATTCAACTGAAATTCATTTACACCCAGACGAAGTTAAAAATGGATACCATGATCAAAGTTCATTGAAGCCCCTTGATAAAGATTGGGAATGCATTACGGTAATTCTGCATGCTCTTCTCGTTAGGACGCTTAGAACAGGTTACCTGATGTTGAGAGTGTACAGCACGAGACAAAATATTGGAATTTTCACTTTGCCTTGATCACTCACGGCTGTGTTGCTCTCTTTCTTATTAAACGGTGTTGAGAATGTCGTATACGCTTACCCAAAAAAGGTCACGGCACCAGTCACTTGTAAGGAAAATTGAAATTCTCTATCACTTCCGTGTGCTGGACTTTGTTCCGTAGTTTGTCTATTTATGTTGGTGAAAATGGACACACAAGGGGTGCAGGGCTGGGGGTTTTAATTGAAAATAATCGAACACTTGTGGCCGGTGGGTAGGACGTGATGTGACATCAATTTCACATCTTGCTTTTACCGGGTGTGTCATTTTTAGGCTGTTACGGCGCTGTCTAAAATGTGTGTGTGTATGTGCATTTGCACATGCTTATAGTAATAATGTGACATGGAATTTCTTGTAAGTTGCTGAGATTATTGCAGAAGAAGTCACCTATGTTAAGTTTTCGATGCTAGGGATAGGTTAATTTATGGCCCCCACAGCTGTTGTGTAAGGCTATTGTCCAATGTAGTTGGAGGTTGGTGGGGGACTGAGGGGGGGGGGCAGATGGGCAGAAACGATATTTCATAAAAAGGTAAAGAGTAATAGGGACGGACCGGGTATAAGGAAGGAGTGCCCATCTCTCTTTCGGAAAGCGAGTTGGGCCAGGACTCCACATATAATGTTGCTGTAGGGGGTTCGCTACACCTCCTATACAGCGAGTCTGTTACTTCCCGACAGTGAATAATGCCGGTACCCATTTATACCACCTGGGTGGAGGGAGTAATTAAGGTAAAGGGGCTTACTCACGGGCAAAACACGTTGGCCACAGTGGGAATCGAACCCACGGACCTTTTGGATTGCGGGGACGAGCGCTAAATCAACTGGGACCACACGTTTCATTAAAGGTGCATTTATTTTTATTATGATTCACTAGATATCTTCAAGAAAAGGTTATTTCCAAAATTACAGTTGATTCCGATGTTGGTTTGATTGATATGAGCGGATTAGTGTAACACGTGCCCCAATAGGCTACTGTACTGTAATTTCTGTACGTTTATGACAGAAAAAATACAGAATCTTACGAATTCTTCTAGAGTAGTTCGAATTTGCATGTAAAGATTAGGCACACAATACTTGGACCAACGGTTTAGATGATATAAAAATCTCAAATACCTTTGGAGATAAATTGGGGGGACGAGGTGTGGATCACAAAAAGCCCCTTTAACCCTTGTCTACCTTCTATTTTTAGGGGTGTATTGCGACGACAAATCCTTCTGTGCGTGTGTCAGCTTGTGTGTGAGTGGTTCCATTTTGCTTGGCCAATCGGCAAACTTGATCAAAAGAACCACTGGTGTAAGGTTCATATGAGGTGTATTTTGATTTGGTGATATGTATGTGGGCCGATTGGTCAGTATAAGCAACTGACCCAAGGCCCATATGGGGTGTACAGTGATTGGGGTTTTAAACATAAGTGATTGGTGGATGAAAGCGGACTTCTGGTCATTTGGTTAGTATCTCCTTGCCCAGCAAACAATTGGCGGCCCAATTGCAGGCAAAAGCTTAAAAAAAAAACGTAGAAGACCACTGCCCCAAGCTTCATGTATGGGTTTTACTGATTTGGGTCAAAGGTTCATGTGGGCCGATTAAAGGGCTTATCTTGAAATTTATCATTTGTTTTCCTGCCAAACAAATCAAAATGCTTACAATCCACCAAATTGGTAAGTCATAAGCTACTGACCCAAGGTCCGTATGAGGTGTACACAGATTGCGGGTTACAAGATTTGGGGGAGGATTAAAAGGGGCTACTGTCATTTTGTTAGATTGATGGTTTTGATTATTCTATGCCCGAATCTTTGGCAAATGCGCCAAACTTAGGTAAAAGACCAATGGCCCAAGGTTTATTGGGGTACTCTGAGTGAAGGAGAAAAGTGGGAAATTATGGGTTGGTTTTGAACCGGGGCCTTTGTGCCCCAAGCACATCATGGGATACTAGTGCCCTATTTTTCATGTTATAGGGAGTAGCCAATCAGAGATATGAAATGTATTTTGGAGAGCTGCTTTGGCCCCTTTTGCCCTCTTACTACTTAATAGACCTGATATTTTAAAGCATATACCAATGCAGTGTAATCACTTAAAACTCAGTTCTTGTCAATATAAAAAGGTTCTTGGCCATTTCGATGACCAAACCTCCATCACACACCGGAAACCCAATGACAAACTTTTATCCATTTCTTCGACATGCACTATCTGTCAGGCATGTTCAGTGCCCTACATTGAGTCATGTATACCAGGTGGTACATTATAGCCTTGAGCTGGTCACAATTAATAACCTTGTTTGTCATATAGATTTACAATAGCTGAAGGTGTCTGGAGTGTTAAATTTGATTAGGCAGGAGTGGTGGTGGGCAGTTTCTTTGGTCATGAGTATATTAAAGGGGACTACAATTGCAAAGTTTCCAAATTAGCTGTGCATCACAGCAGCCGACAACATCCCTTGAGCTATTGTTATGAGTGTCATTGGCAAATAAGAGTCTGACTTCAACAGAACTTTAGTAGGCGTCTATGGAAAATTTGATATGGGTTTAATTATTAAGGTTTAAAAAAAAAAATATGATGACCGTGTTAGAAATGTTTCTGTTGAAACGGTTTCGGGTGGTATAAAGGGACCATTTTAGAACAAAAAAAAACATTTCTAAACGTCATCGATTTTTTCTTGGGAAATGCGAAGTAAATGTCGGTGTTTTGAAATGGCAGCAGTGCTTGACCTGATGTTGTGGTGTACATCCATGAACAGCGGGGAGTTGCTGTGATGCTGTGGCTGTGCATATGGCTGGTTGGCCTTGTTCGTCGCACTCAATGTGTATGACCAAGTTCCACCCAACCAGAATCATGTAGCTGGATTTTTTTTTCCAAAGTTCAGCTTCTTATTTCTCACAGGTTTGATCCCATGAAATCATCTCTTTTATTTTTGAGACTATTTTAAGCAGCGGCGACACAATTTTGTCAACTGATATGAGTAGGATGTACAAGAGCTATCATTGACTCCAAAATCAGAAAAATCCATTGCGGGAATTTTGCCATTAGGCCTAGGTACTGATTTGTAGTTATAGCGACCTCTCTATGTCCATTTTCTAGAGGACATGTTAAATAGAGTGGTAGAAATATTCTATTGCCCGCACTCCAGGGAAATTAGTAAAAAAATCACAGGATGAAGTCAGTGATATAAATACCAAATTAGTTTTTAAAAGTGTGTCGCCGTTGATTTTTTTGTTTTTATTCCTGTTTTGTCATAATAAATAGGTTCCAACAGCGTATAATCTTATAAGCATCCATACAGTGTACATGAAAAAAGGGTGTATTTGCATGATACGGTACTTCAATGTGTAGGACAAAATAATTGTCCAAGGAGGTCGCGGGTTAATGGTGATGAGTAGAATAGCACCAAGATGTTCTTCAGTCAATACCATTGTAAATTTGTTATCTCAAAGACATGGCTACCACCTTGAAATATAATTGACATGGTTTTCTAGGAGGATGAACAAGCATTTGGGATCTGCGAAAGGTATGTGGGGTGACCATTTAAATAATATGGCACAAGATATGCAGTGTGTGTGAAATTGAGAGTGCTTCTGCAAGGTGACCCATCTGAACCACTTTTTCTGACACACTGCTGGATTTGGAAACCTACGGAAAAAACATGCCATTTTTTCTGTTAAGGTTTCCGAATTCTAAGTGTGTCAGAAAGAAGTGGGTCAGCAGTTCGCGTGACCCTTTACGGAAGCACCCGTGTGCCGCGTTGAAAGCCAATCAAATTTAAAGGTCCATAACCCAATGCTAATAACCTCGTCTCAAGGATCCCATATTTTACCAAAGTTAGCAGAAATCAGGCACCCGCCGACGGCGCCGAGTGTGGCGTCCTTACATCATTCACGGTGAAAATTGGGAGCAGACGACAAGAATCCGTTAAGACAGCCGGCAGCTATGAAAAATTAAAGTAGGTTAAACTTGCAATATTTCATTGAAGTTTTTAGTTATTATATAAAAAACTGCTTTATATGTAGTGTAAACATTATTCATACACAGAGAGACTTGCCACATGGGCGATCCGCAGGTTTTCTATTCAAAATCGGAGGGTAGTTGAAGTGACTCGATGTGGTGTCGAAGCCGATGGCCGAAAAAGTACGAGACTTGCATTGAATCGCCAGTTTTATTTCTCGAAATTTATGTGAAATACGTCCGAGACGAATGGTATTCGAATGTATTCCAAAGAGGTACAAATAATATTCTACCATTATATGTTCATGATCTGCTTCAAAAAGCAATCCTAACTGGTCATAACAAGTTTTGTTGGTGGTTCGTCCATGGTCGATGTGTGTACGGTTGTTTAAAATAAAAATGGTAGTGGGTGCTTTACCTTCGTTGTGAAATTTCTGGCAACGGATGTTCACAACGGATAACCGACCGCAGCCGCCCGGTGGGCGGAACGTGAAGTTGTGGTGCATGAATCACATGCGTGGCACAAGTGACATGATTTCGATTGAAACAAAATATGAAGTCATCTGATATATGAGCTATATATGAGCGCTCATTAACAGATATTTAGGCTACAACTGATTTCTCTAAAGCCGAAGAAAATGTTTTAAGTTGCCTCATTGGCTTGAAACAGGTGAACAAAAGTCAGATGAGTTTTTATAGGCTTAGGCTATTATAAATTATAAAAATGGTGTGTGTGTGGTGTATGTGTGTACAGTATATGTATGCGTGGTGTGTATGTATGTGTGCATGTAGTATATGGTGGTATATATGTGTGTGTGGGTGTAAGAATATAAAATATAGGAGGCTTAAAAATCACTGTGTATGTTCTTTCCCCATCAAAAATGAGACTGGAATATTGTAATAGAGGCCGGATCCCTTCCCGACCAAAAACTGTCCAGTTCTATAAATTCGAGAGAACTCCGAAAAAGAAACACTAACTACTTCACTACTTTTACCCCCACCATTCTTTCAGACCCTGCCCTAGGCAAGACCCAGACCCTTTCACTGCGGTGGTAGTCCGTGTACTTCTAGCTTTGGCTGCGTTGCTGCAGAAAACCCTTGGGACAATATCTCAACCACCGCTTGTTTACCACCGTATTTTTCAATTGATTTTGTGCTGTTGTATAAAATATAAAAAATGTAGCTGTAGCTGATAAAAGTTGACAATATCTGAGGAAAATTGGCGACAATACCGCCAATTTTTAAATCAACATGCTTGGTGGTGGACAAGGCAAGAAGAAGAATCTTGATCACTCCCTCGGCCCCCTGCAGCGGGAAATCATTGGGGGCCGAGGGGAGTGATAAAGATTAATTTTATTGCGTGGACAAGTATTCCACTTTCTTGCGCAATTGATCGATCACATTTCATTTACGCTACGCTGGTTCCTTGCGACTAATGGTTTCTCACCACTGAGCCATAAACCGAAACCCGAGGCACAGGGCACCAGCGTATTTACAGCATTACTGTTGGTATTAGTTACCGCCCAATCCCTGAAAACCGTATGGAAAATTACCCCGAAAATTACACTCTGTCGTTTTGTTGATTCCCCAAGGCTCGAATTAAAATGAATCCTAACATCCCATGAACTCGTCATGCTTTAGTTTGTTTGAGATAGCTTTAGGGCAATGCAAAGATCATAATAAAAATTTTCCTTTTCCCAAAATGGCGTAACGATAGCGTTGCCGGACGTGGGTCCGCTTTGGTGGGTAGTTGTCTAAGACACGTGTGACCTTTTTAACACAGATGCACACATCCGAATTTCTAATATTGTTTGCACAATGGAATTTGACCTCGGCGAGGTCGAGAAACATATACTTGTCTCAATGGTCCGGACACTCGTTTTCGTTTTTGTTATTTGTTACCAGCGAAAATTGGCATTGTCCGGCCGATTTTAATTATACACTGGAGAGCCCAGGGCTTGTTACACATGGAAACATCGATACACATTTTGTGACATGCAGTAGGTGAAAAATTAACGCGTTTGGCAACCTCGCACTCGGCAAAGCAATGGTTAGGGGAGGTAGCAACACTTCTGTTTCCTGTTTTTACTGGCGGCAAGTTTGAATGGTAGGTATAGGCTGGCTTTTCCAAATCTTTTCTTTCAAAAATCTTCACTATTTCTAATCTGAGAGATGTGGTTGACATGTCATATTAACAGGGATAGTAATATCTATCCAGGGAACACCAATTTGTTATTTTATGAAATTAATTTTGAAATTTTGATTTATTCTACCAAAGTGTCCAAAATGTTGATGTCAGAATAAAGCTACTAGTTTTCTCATTTATCCTGCAAAATTTTAGGGCTGAACTTGGTTTAGATGTTATGAGTGAAAAGGTGCCCCTTTTGGTTGATCAATTAATTTTACACAGTATTCTATTGGGCATACAAAATTATATTCTTAGCTCATCAAAACAGATTCCTTATTCAGTGGGAGTGGTTTTTCTTGTTAGCAAGAAATTTGATTGGATTAGGTCAAAGCTCCGCCCATCCAGTACTGGGTAATAGATGGATAGTGCATACAGCAATTACGCGGTGTGGTCGAATATATGACACACGCAAGCGGCCCGTTAATACTGCGTCGTGCATTTCGCAATTTATGCAGCGTGACGATCACCGCGCGATGACTTTGGTTCTTTGGATCTAAATATTTGTTTTCAAGAGGGGTGCAATTATTTAAATGAATAAAAAAGAATGATGTATGTCGATTAAAAGCAAAAATTACAATTCTAAATAAAAATGAGAATAAAAGATGAGATTTTTTTGTTTTGGCCATCTTAGATGGTGTCATAATGGATGGGCATCCAATATTTTATCGTGGTGGATGCCGGCTCTCTAATTGAAATAACAGCATGAAAATTCACAGATGGGGTATGGGGATCAGGGTTATTTAAGAGATGAAAACATGTAACTAAATCAGATCATCCCCTTTTAATTAATAAGATTTTTTTAAACAAAGATTTTTCACCTTTTGTCAGCATTTTTAATGACCAATTTCTTCCAATTTGATCATCTGGTACCATGGTGTTTTAAAGTAATTCAACTGCTATCAGCTGTAGATAGCAGAATAACAGATAATAAGAAATGGTAATTTTGATCAAGAAAAACAAAGCCCATTTTCATACATTTGAGAGGTGGGAAATCAAAGAAATATATTAGCAGAGTTAAAGATCCTAATTATTGATCTTCTGAGGATATATGAAACGTGAGATTTGCTGGTTTAGCTTGCCTGATGATCAGGTCATTGTCATTATAATCTGATCGTATAGACCAGCTGATTTGATTGGTTACTCAGAGGGTAAAATGATGTAAATAGCCAATCAGAGACTTGGTAAGAAAAACTTGAAAGGTGCATACAGATTTATTTTTGTCATCTGCAAAAGAGCACAATGGGATTGCTTTGGTAATGTGTCTGTGTATGTATTCCTGTATCTGTGCATCTGTGGTAAACTTGTTAACCCTAAAATATTGCCCACTGTTTCCACATACATGCACATATTTTCATGGCACTTGCCTGAAATGGTCCTTGGGTAGTGCTCCACAAGTTAACTCTCTGAGTGGGTCAACAGTCATCTAGAGGTCATTAGAGGTCATGGTCCAAAATGGTCAGAATGATCAAATTGCTGGGTGTATCCACATATGTTATTCAATTTTGATGACACATGGATACAATGGTTCTTGGGCAGTGTCCCACATTATGGTGCCCTCATGTTACCTTGGTGACTTCTTGTGGCCTTTTCCCCATTCACAAACTGCGACAGCAGACGACATGCATTTGGTGAATGTTGTACTTTTATTGGTTACTCAGAGGTTTAATCATGTTAGATCATGAGCCAATACTTAAAAAAAAGTGGTAGACCTCGTCCTGGGGGGGGGGGGGCATTAACTTATAAAGACCCCCCAAAAAGTAACGCAGCATGTCAAAATACCCACATAAGTTACAAACCAATGGTCTCTGCACAAAAACATAAAATGATATCAATAGTCTATTTTGTTCTGCAAATTTTGACACCTTTCTTGCTTCATTGTGATCAATATCGCCAACACAATGTCCATTTTACGAAAATTTGTACCATTTTCAAAGTTGCAAATAAAGACATTATTACAAGGTTACAATACACAACCATGCATTAAGTGACACACACTCCACGGGAAGAATGCGGTCTTTCACTGAATGGCAATCAATATGGCTATACCTTTATTGCAACTTTTAAAAAGGGAGTGATTTTCTTATAATGGGGATTGTGTTGGCAATATTGTTCGCAATGGGACAAGAAGGGTATCAAAATTTACGGAAGAAAACGAACTATTGATATAATCTTATGTTTTCGTGCAAAAACCAATGGTTTGTAATCTATGGGGGTATTTAGACATGCTGTGTTACTTTTTTGGGGGTCTTTAGTAATTTAAAGTATAATTTCATTGTCATTATTTAACGGTGCATATAGTGCTCAGAATTGCAGTTATGTGCAGAAGTTCAGATAATGAATGAAAGAATCTCAACCAAAATCCATCAAGGAGTAGGTTAAAGGTTGCATGTTCCGATCATCTTTGGGACCCCCCCCTCCGATTTACCCGTAAGTAGTATTGATTTTGGTATCACATGAAAGGCTGTATTTTTCTCATTGTTGTCCTGAAATTTGAGTCCTCAAATCCATTTCAATCCCAAGATATCAACAAAAAACTGCCTTTTTAGTGGTTAACCATCAATAATAGCACAGTATTGAATAGGGCTTTGCAACATGCGTTATTGCGTCTACCAGCAAAACCACAAGTTTGTTCCCACGGTTTGTTTCACACTTGGATGAGGTGTATGTGCAATTGCCAGACTCTCATATCAAGTAGAGAACACAATACACATAAATCGGAACAAGCACCTTTAAGAAGCTGTAAACCAGAATTTCAAAATGTCATACTTTAGGGTTTCAGAATATACATTGATATTTACGAGAGTAAGAAGTTTTGATTTTCAAGACAAGGCTGCCGACCTTGGTGAATTGCCTCAAGTGAGATACAACAAAAAATATAAATGGCATTTGTTGTTAGTGCTGATTTCTCTGAGACTTTTGAGCAGAAAATAAGTTATTTTCAGAATCAAAAGAGTAAAGTCATCCTGAGGATTTACACATGCATAAGCACGTTTCCATGAGTTGCCATCAATTGCATGAATTCTATTCCTATGGCATGAATTCAATTCTTTTGACATGTAAGATTTTGGTAGTTTGTCTTGTGTGCTTGTGAAATTAGCATAATAAAAGTTAGAAATTGGTGGGTAAAAAGTGTGTAAAAATTGCCAGCCGGACCTCTGCATATCTTTTCAGTGTGTCATTGACAGCACTTGCTTTGGGCTCAGAGTATAGTTAAAAAAAGGAAAAAAAATAAAAAGAATAGACCAAGCCAAGCATTTCATGCAAGATGTAACCTTATGAGAAATAACATTACAAAAGGGGGTTTACAGGGTAATAGCATAAAGTGTTTCAGCAGAGCTAAACAATTGGCTAATGCCATTCTTCTATAAAGAGATGTATCGTTTGCCTCAACCGTTCAAGGTCATCAGGGGTAAAGATGTCCAAAATGACTGATTTTAATTATGCTTTATGTATTGTAAATAAAGTGGGATATGCAGAGGTAAGGCAAATTATGCATAGCCTCATTTCCAAAAGGGTGTCTCAATCCACTTTTTGTGTCAAAATTGAGTTTATTAGTAGAATAAGATAAGAAGTGTAAAAACACACACAATTTTGACATTAATTTCATGCTTCAAGCATCCCCATCCAAAGTTTTATGTTTTTTCGGCATTTTCCGGACATTTCCAAAACTTCATATTTTGCTAATTTCTTAATGAAATGACAACAATATCCATCTTTTTTTCATGAAATTGTTTGTTAGTATCATTCTAAGCAAATTACCCCCCCCCCCAAGAAATTTTTGAAGTTATATAGTGTTGAAAATAATTCCACATCAATCAGGTATTTGGCTTTAATACTCAACAGGCGCATGCCACTTTGAAAAACAACTAAGTGTCATAACTAAGAGCTTAGAAACAATTTTTGAATGCAGTTTCATGTTTTCATCTATATGAGATTCACCATACCCCGTGAAGCTTCTTTTAAGATCGTGCTTTATAGGAAAGTAGTTGCCCCAATTTTGTCTGTAAATATGTTCTCCAAAAGGCCTAACCACTTCAGACAGAAAATAAAGAAAGTATATAGAAAACCCTGTAAAAAACAGACTAAAACTATGTTTTTTTTTGTCTTTACAAGGTTATTTGTTGTAGTTCACTACATGTTGATAATTTTCTATGTTCTTATCTTACTTACATGTTTTCTTTTTCTTCTCATATATAATATTGGATGACTCAAGCGGAGACCACCCCCCAATGTCACTATTTGTGAGTTGTTTGGCTTGAAAGATTTGTAAATGTATATTTGTTTGTTCAAAGTGTCCCTTTGGGGTCTGTTGAAAAACTTGGTTGCTCTTAATCTCAAAACAAACAATTCCAATGAAACTTTGGACGGACCATTCTGTGTAACATCTTCAATTCAAACAAAAAGTGATGACATCTCAGAGCACTTTGTAATTCCAAAACATGATTTTCATAAATAAGGAAAGCTGTAACGCGGACAGTACCCATAGTAACCCATTACTTTTACCACAGTAAATAAAATCAATTAAAAGACTTCAGTATGCCTTTAACTCGGACCCTCCATTGCCTCCAATGTTTTGGAATATTGTGAGCTACCCTTATTTGATCTAGATGTCCAGTCCCTATTTCACAATATTTGCTTGGTCAATTGTCCACTTGTCGTGCTGGGCCCGAGACATTCAATATATTTGGCCCCCCCCACATTACACTATAGATAAGTCCAAATCAAATAGTGCAAAACAGATCAAAGATCTGTTTTACACATAAGCCTCTTCCCTTAGTACCTTCATATGAGGTGAAATTGACTGAACTACGGTGCTATTTGTTCGGTATTTTTTTGAACAGTGTAATTGGAAACAAATTTTCAATATTTGCTTGTGGGGGTGTCTGGAGGATTCATTAATGTTATTGCGATTGAAGGATGAAGAAATGAAGTAATGGAAGATAAAAAAGCTTAAGAAAAGGACGGATTGGAAATCAGAAAAGGAAAAAGGGATTCAAAATAAAAAAAGACCAAAAATTAATCCTGTTCAAAGTTAAGTCCGTTCCCATCCTGATCTAACACAAAACAGCATTTTTATGTCCCCCCCCCCGTCTGCAATAGAGGGCACTACATACATACAGACATACAACTGGGCATTATAAAGCAACCATTTCATATAGATCACGGCACAGAAACACACACCTCAAAAAACAGAGCATAAAAGACAAAATTTTAAAAACGACATGAATGAGCAAGCTAGTGTGGATAAAGATGGTTTATTTTAAGTCTTTTTTAAAAGTATACAGCGAGTTGATGAGCGATTGTGATGGGTAATTCGTTCCATATGCCTGGTGGCAGATAGTGAGAAAGCCTTGTTGGCGGCTGACCAAAGTAATTTCGATGAGTATTTGGGCTGAGCAAGGCGTGTGGTATCAAGTGCAGAACTGAGTCCAGGAACGATATGAGTATATTGGTGATCATGCAACAAGATAAGTGTCCGGTGGTGCGATCCATTCAGGCATTTGTACACAATTCCCTAATTTTAAAATAGCAAAATTTTTTATTTTTTTGTTAAAATGAGTTTTTTTCAAAAATGGAAGTGGCATGAATCTTTTTTGTTCGCGGGCACAAAAATCAGTTTGGCTGCCCAATTTTGAAACGTTTGCAGTCTGTGGAGGGAAGAGACGTTAGCTCCGAGTAAAAGGGCGTTACCATAGTCCATCAAGAGAAGAGAAATGGATAATATGAGAGAACGCATCTGTTGCTGCGTGTCCTGATCCTAAACCGACGTATTCTAGTGACTGTTCCGAAGAGGATAATTTAGATAGATGATAGTGATGTTACATGGAGCTGACATAGACATCGTGTCATCAAAAATACCACCCAATGTGCTTATTTCTTCTGAAGGGGAAATCATTTCATCACCTATTTGAAGATGGACTAGGCCGGATTTTTTGGAAATGCGTGATGTGCGACAAAACCTCAGTTTTATCAGAGTTAGTTCCAACATATGTTCTGTCATCCAAATGCTGATATCTCTTAGGCATAGTTCAGTGCAGACAAGTGCAGACGAATTGAGATGAATTTAGGGGATGAAGCTAGGTAAAAATCTGAATATCATCTTGCGTAACTGTGATAAAAGAAAGATTATGTTGCTTTATTATTCGACTAATTGGAATGGTGTAGATAGTAAAGGACTGTCGGTCACAATTGGAGCCTGCGGGAGCCCTACGCCCTGCCACGGAGTCAGAAAAATGGTCACATAGAGATTGCTTTGGTAGTGTATCTGTGCCTGTGTATTCTGCGTGTCTGTGGGAAAAATGTTAACCCTAAAACAACTAATTCGACTGTTTTCCAATACATGCACACATTTCATGGCACTTGCATATTATGGTAAGTTCCCTACAGTTACCCCTCTCATGAATGGGGTCAAATGTCATCCAGAGGGTCCTTAAAGGTCACAGCCCAAAACGGTCAGAATTATCAAATTGTATTATGTATCCACATGTGTTGCTGCTAATTTTCATGACACTTGGATCCAATAGTCCACAACTTACAAAAGGGTGAGTTTATATACGTTGCTCATGACATCAGTCATGAACATCGACATGCATGATTAGATGTGCCCCGATGCCCCGAGCTGTGCACGATCATCATCAACAAGTGTGAATCTCAGACTCGGATGATAATCGTTTGTATGTAGGCCAAAATTATCGCGAGATGGCCAAGATTTAGAGTTCGACACCAAACTAAAGTGATTCAAAAGCTTTCAAAGTAATTAACATGCATTATAATCTTAGCCTAAGGTGTAAGTGGAAACGGATAATAAACGTTGCACTCACACCTAGCCCGGTCCCTGGACCCAGGTCTGGACGGATATTCCTCTATGAGGGCTCACTGGCATGGATTCACACATGCCGGTTGATGAAACAATGTTGTGCTAATCGTTATTTCTTAAACTAAATAATGAGACAAGTGCATTATGAGCCAAACTAGTTTTTCATTAAGATCACCAATTTGTAATTATTTGGTCAAATGTCTAAACATCCTACCGGGAATATGACCTGGCCTTTGAATAGATAGGGCTTCGTGAGGAAGACTGTGAGAGGACAATGCATGGAACAATTTAATACCCAGTAACTATCAAGGCTAATGGAACATTAATTTTTGGTTCTGATCACTTTGAAGCTAGGTGATCGGACACCACTCGATATCTTAAGCTTATTAATGTTTCAGTTAGGTTTAACAGCCACTATTGTCATATCATCTGAACAACACATTTTGGGTGGAAGTGTGCATGTTATATATAAAAAAGATTTTTTGTATTTTTATGTCTTAAATTTGACTTGGTTGTATTTTTTGTTATACATTAAATAATTATCGCATCTTCAAGCAACAAGGAAGTGATTTTTTTTTCAAAACTAGACCTGATTTAAAAATTGCTGCATTCTTGTGATTCACATTTTGGTTTCGTAACTATTTTATTCACCTTTGAAAAGAAAAAAAAATGATTGTCTCTGAAAAACGGGCACATTGCTTTATAATTGCATGTTTTGTTTTGTTTAATTGGTTTGTGTGTGATTTTGCCTTGGGTCTGCACTTTAGAAAAAATCCAATTTTGGCGATGCGCGACAAAAAAGTAACCTTAAAAATGTTGTTTAGGGCCTATTGGCATTGACTTTTCCCAAAACAAAACATGACACATTCCCATTTAATGTAGGTTTTTTTATTGCTTCTTATATGGTGTGTTGGGCATGTGCATTATCATTTTGTTACGTTGTTTTAGTTATTTTTTTCCATCAGTTGATCGATCGTTGTTAACACTCAGAGGAGGGTTTGAACACTCAAATCAATACATTTGTAATAATGTGCGTAATAAAAATAATTCGTTACGTACAAAGGCAGTGGCTCTTAGCACACCGCTACGCGGCGCTGCCTTTTTTCCCGGCCTTTTTTTCAACACAGTCAACTGATAATTCGAAAGCATTTATTTAATACGACGTACACACCCCAGTTAATTGAGCAATTTAAGCTGATGATCGTCAGTTCGCTGCCACAATTTCAGGCAAATCCTCTTTTTTACCGCGTTGAGCGCTTTGCAAATTCAGACTGGCATGATGGTCTGACTGACATGACTGAGAACGAGTAGAGTTACAGTATGGATATCAGTTCGTCCCGTACAGATGCTAAAAACGGCAAAAGAGCCTCCCTAAAATCCTCCAAAATATGATAATTTAAAATATTGATAATTTAAAATACAAAATTAGTTGGTGATTGACCAAAACACCAACTACGGGTCACCAATCTTATTTTATCGTGTTGACGTCCTTTTAAATGTAGCTCCGGCATGTTATTTGTTGTGAAAACGCCGTTCATGCTAATGAATATGCATTGCGCGTAAATACGCGGTTCACTGTCAATCGATCACTGGTCCAATATCGGCGGATGATTAGACACCTAACAACCAATTAGAATTTCGCGATTTCTTAACAAACCACGACCAATTAATAAGAATAAGGTCTCATGCACATAGGTCTCTCTAACGAATGCACAACTCAAACAAGACGAGTCCTTTAAAAAAGGACAATCTTCTGCATTTTAGTTCCCACACAATTTGTGAAAGGAAACAATATAAATTGAGTTTGTATAACACGTATATTGTAATGAATACTAAGAAGGATCAATCATAATGATCAACTTTTATGTGAAAACAAAGACATTCAGGTTTCATGGTACTTTTTATGATACATCTGGATATTTTGAAGTAGAAATCGCATTGCATGGAACACCAAGCTTCAGGGTACCACAATTCCGTTTAAAATGTAACTTGTATCCAGTGTAAAGGCCAAATCACTATTGTAGTAATGTCTGTCATACATTGCTGTACAAAAGTTGTGCCTGTTTACCACACATGAAATATTAGTCTGCTTAATGAAATAGTTCCATGCTATCAGTGTTAAAATATACATACAAACATGTAATTCTGTACCACAATTGTATATTATAACATTGGAAGTATTATTTTGGATATAAATTGGCTATAGAAGTCATTCTACAGTTTAATTGTCAAGCAAAATTTTGCAATCTGACCCAACCAATCAGAAAAACTGTTACATAGCTACCTTTAGGTTAGGACTAGTCTCATTTAGTGCAAGCAGGGAATGTCACTATCACTAGTGGTGCAAGTAGGGTATGTATATCACTGACCATGGCCATGCATGGAAATATGAGACTCTTGAAGTCAACAGGCAGTATGAGTAACAGCTGAGAAGTGTAAACAATGGATGGGCTGTATACACACAATAAGAACTGAGTACCACTGCATGAGGGTTTGGTCAATTCAGGATTAATCTTCTGCCTGGCAGAAGAAAAATGATTTCAGGTTTCCTTTTCCTTTGTATTTAGTGTATCTGGAACATTTTGTAGTTTATTTTGGAATCACAAGTAGAAGCTTTTATTTAACTCCCTATTTAAAAAGTGAATAGTATGATATCTTGGTGGAACAAGAATTACACAGTCCAAAAATACAATTGGCCCTATCAGTATGCATATCTGGATGCAAAACTGCACAGCAGCACCAGAAGTCATCATGATGGTCTACCAGCCAAATTTCATGTATTGGTGGTACAGTGGATTACTGATGTTTTGTTGATATGAGCTCATTAAAGGTGCAACAAGAGATTTCACACAACAGGTGTTCCTAAAAAAAATTTGCACCGATGTAAAGCATTCTATTAAAAATATCCCCATCTGAAAGGATTAAGCTGAGAATTATTTCTTTGGTACAAAAATTGTGAAATTTGTAATTTCCTATAGGAGCAAATAGGAAATTCAGCCTATGTTTTATATTGAAATTTAAGCATACAAAATCACCTTTTGTTTTCACTCTTACTAAGGTAAGAGATCTATTTTGTGTGAATTCTATATGAAATCACTACATATGGCAGAAAATATGGATGCCTCAAAATCTCTCCTTGCACCTTTAATATTCTTTAAAGGGGTACCACCCAAACTGCAGCCTTGACCTCACCACTCACCCCATCAAACCTGAATTTTGGTATCATAGGAAGCCTTGTATTTTTCTCATTTGAGAATTAATGAGTATTAATATGGTTTATTTAGGGTTATGAGAAATATTGTATAGTAACCTACGGGCTATTGTGATACACACAATTATGGCGCATGTTAAAATGGTATAACAGCTTTAAAGGTGCAACAAGAGATTTCAAATAACAGGTGTCCCTAAAAAAATGTGAAAAATCTGATTTTTGCACTGGTGTAAAGCCTTTTATCAAAAATATCCCCATCTGAAAGGATTAAAGGCTGACTCGGAGATTTCCCGATGAGGGTGCACTCAATTTTCAAACAAATCGTGTTTTTTGCATATATACATAATGCTTGTCCAAATAATAATCACTGTAAAGTAACTAAGCTCAAATCAAAGTCCTTCATATAGAAAATCACAACTTTGTCATAAAATTCCAGATCCGGAATATTTGTTATGTGGCACTGTATACTGTGCATAAATATATAAATATTGCATCTTAAGAGTAATTTCATATAGATTAGACATTCAATAGATTTCTTACCCTGTATTTGGCTACATAAATGTCTTAAAAGAGAGAAAAAAGGTGATTTTGATTTGCTTTTTATATTTAATGTAAAACATAGGCTGAATTTCGTATTTGCTCCTATACAAAATTAGAAATTTCACAATTTTTGTACCAAAGAAACATTTCTCAGCTTAATCCTTTCAGTTGGGGATATTTTTGATGGAAAGCTTACATCAGAGCAAAAATCAGTACTTTAGATTTTTTAAGGGACACCAGATATGTGAAATCTCGCGTTGCACCTTTAATGAACAGTCGCAGACATACATCCAGCATGATAACATAAATCACCCACTACTGTGGGATCCAAAAAATTGTATGATTTCATATTAAAAAAAAAAAACACCGTGAGCAGTGGCAGTGCCTTTTTTTGGTAAAATTATTTAATTTCAGAATGCAAGTTCATTGAAAGCCACTTTTTTGCGCACCATATTTGTGCAGCTTGTTGACTTGATACCGCAGAACACGAGGGGTAAATATGAAAATTTAGTTCCAGCGAATTTCACCACTTTAATAAAAAGTCCATTTGGTCTATGTCCATCCAAATCTTGTACTTCACAGTGTGCCAATATTGACTTGGCCTAGCAAGTTGTCCTACAGTGCCCTATATTTGTTTGCAGGACGAGATGGCTGTGTTTAGCTTTCATTTCCTTGCTCTTGGTCTGAAGAGGCTCCATAACAACACTCCACACTCGGCCTTTGTGTGTACAGTTGTCGCGTCCCGTGACGCAATTGGCCATAGTGAAACGGTTCAATATTATATAGTCGTAAAATGTCAGGTGAACTTGATGGACTGTATGTGAAAGAAGTGAGTCCGAATACAGGCTGGGAGAGGGGGTTGTTTTCAACGCAATAACCATACAGGGATGTACTCTCAATATGGGTCTTATTTGCAGCCTTTGGTATATGAATGATCCCGTTTCATGCCAATTTTGGTGTAGAGATAGTTTACTTCAAATTTTTCTCAAATTTTTTGGAAAATTAGATTTTGAATTTTCTAAATTTTGGGCCAAAATTTGTTAAGTTTGATAAAATGTTAGAAAATTTTAGTAAAAATGGGAAATTTGTGTTAAGACACTATCAGTGATTTATCCAAGAGAGTCAAAATATTTTAAATTTGCAGGAATAGCTTAAAAGTGAAGGATAAGTCTGTAGAATTATCATAAGTTGCTCTTTTCCACCTGAAGAATTGACGGAAAAGGAAGAAAACGGCAGTGTCCAAAGATACGAATCTCCATTCAATTACGTGTTGTAGTAGGCTAAGTGTCCGTTCGGACACTAATGACTAAAATACCCGATTTTGTTCTTATTAGGTTGCTTCTGGTCGTATCATTTGTAGGGTATGTTAGGATACCTATACTTGTTACAGATATCAAAAAATCTGATTTGTTATGATTTTTTCGATTTTGTGATACAGAAAATCACTGATAGTGCCTTAAAGTTTGGCCCAAAATCAGCATCTAGAGTATAATGGGTCCCACTTTGGCAAGATATGGAACCCACTTGCAGACTCTGAGATGTACATGTCCCTACGCTTCTATGAGATTTTGGCCCAAAATTATGCTCCAGGACCATATGATCCTGGAGCATAAATAATCTGGAAAAATTTTCTAAGTCAAATATGGTCCAGGACCATATTTGCCATATAGTCCTGTAGCATAAATAAAAATTATGGTCCAGGAACATATTTGAATACACAAATGGTCCAGGAGCATATGGCAAATATACTCCTGGAGCAGTGGAGAAATATTCAAAGTCCAATACTGCTCCAGGACCATATTTGCCATATTGTCCTGGAGCATGTGCATTAAAATTTGACTTAGAATATTTCTCCAGATTACTTATGCTCCAGGACCATAGTCCTGGAGCATAATTTCAGGCCAAAATCTCATAGAAGCTGTCCCTACCCAAACTGCACAAACCAAATTTGAGACACCCTGGGTATTGGATTTATTAAAAAGAGAAATGGAATTGAACAGAAAGTAAGCTCACAAATGGGGCTCGCATGTACAGATGTAAGTGGCTTTATATCTCATGAGGAAATATGTGAATTGTACCATTTTCCTGTGATGTGGCTCAGTTCCCGAGAAAAGTGCAGGGGTTTTCTTAAAGTAGGCCAAGAAGAAACTGGGTTGTCTCAGAAACTTGCATGCATCTTATGTGAAATTGAATTTGTCATATAGTGCTAATAGTGCTATGCAATCATGCCATGGGTCTTTCAGATAAAATATTGGGTGCAACAATGACAAAAGTAGACCAAAAATGCATGTCCCTACTTATATCAGTTGTCAAAAATGCTAAAAATAGCTCTTAAAATAAGAGACAATTTGCATGGGGTCAAACAGCTGTGAACTTAACCATTCATAAACTGATTCCCATGATCTCTCGTCATATCAGGCATTTATCTTTGTACAGATACTTTTGGGGGGTTCAAATGCAAAAATACTGCTTCCACCAAAGTTGCTCAAAATAATTGCTCAGGGTTGGGCCAGGCCATGCCAGAGGGTGTAGAGTCCAAGCCACACAGCACCAGTTTTGCAAATTTCACCTCAATAAGGTCACATGATCCCACAAAAATCCTATTATTAGCACATAAAAACCCAGACTTTTACACTTCTTCTTCTTGCATATGAGGCAGCAGCTAAATGTGTTGAAGTTGGTGGAGCCAACTCACTGTTGACTGCTTGGGGTTTGAGAAGTCTATATCTATCGGTGGACAAAATGTAGGGCACTCATTGAGAATGTGATCTGCAGTCTGTGATGGAGAACCACACGTGGCCCCCATCCCATTCCATCAGTGCATTTTGCTGTTGAAACGTCCGACACCTGTGCGAATCCTGGTGACCCATTCCTTACATTGAAGATTGCTACCAGGTGGGAGTCCTGTCATAGGTGTGATAGTGAACTAGTTTGGTTTTAAAGTATCTAGCCTGGCAGTGTTTATACACTCATTTTAGCCCACAAAGTGCTAGTACTTAGAAGTGGAGGGGGCATGGACCCCCTTATGCATTGTCATTGTGTTGCTTGGCAGGGCATAGGCATATTTTGAGTAAGGTCCAAGGGATTATGAATCAAGGCATATATAGTGAGCAATAAAAATTATGGTGCTTGGATCACAAATTGCAGTTAAGGATTCTTCAAACTGACTTCTAAGTAAATTTACATATTGGATGAAACAAAAATGTGGCTCAAGTTCGCTATAGCCTCCATTTTGTGCTTGAAATATTATTTTGTTTTCTCACTTTTATTTGAGAAAAGATTTCTCACATGAAAAGTACTTTATGTTGAAAAGAGAATAGGGAATTCCCTAATGCTATATTGAGATTACACCTGTTGTTTACAACTAGATATATTGCACAAGAGGAGAAATGGGAATTCCCCAAGATGTAAACTTAGAAACTGAGTCAACTTGTTCATGCTTTGAGATCAAAACAGATTGCAAAATTAGGTAATTCTCCATGATGTTATAAATGTGAGGTGATGCAATGCATATGATGTCATAAATGTGAAATATGATTTGACAGTGCAAGGTTATGTTTATGCATGATGATGCTGTAATGATTATTATTAGGAAAGGGGAATCTAGCTGTGAGTAGTTAAATACTTCTCACTGGAAAGACTCAGGGCCAGCAGTTGTAACCAGGATCAGGAGCTATACAGTATAGTTATAGCTAGTTTTAATCTACAATAGGTAGATTTGTACTTTACATTGTGCCAGGATTTATAATACTTTGGAAATCACCGGAGCTTGATAGTTGAACTGTCTGCTTTTAAGCCAAAAGAGCTTCAATTTTTGGAATCAAAAAGGGATTCCATTTTGTGGTCCTATATGAGGACATTAGCGGCAGACTGATGGTGGTAGAATACCTGGATTGTATTGCAGAATATTGTGTTGTTGAGGGAAAACCCTGTTGTCCTGAACTGCTGGACAAAATTGTCTTCAAGACAGAAGATCCCCTTGGATTATAATACCATGAATTTTAATGTGAACTTGTACGCTGTCATTTTGGAGTCTTCTCTGTGAGGACATATCATCATTGAACCGCAACGCTTCTTTTAAATGTGAACATAAGCCGTCACTTCTGGAAGAACTTTGTGTAAGACTTAAATTGTTGACTCTAACATTGTATTGTACATGTAATTTTGTTTTGGACATACCAAATTCTGGAACCAATCTGATTAAAATCATTAAATCTGTGTTACATTATAAAATTTATATCATTTGTGCACAAGGCTCATTTGTTTGTGTTTAAAAGGTATTTCTGCCCTTTGACATCCATGAGACGTCATAACACTATCACATACTTACCATCAATGTATGTCCCACTCCCACAGTTGTTTTCAATCCCTCTAGAAATGTAAAATTGCATTTAGTTGAGGTCATTAGGGCTCTTACTTATTTGATAGGGATTTTTCTAATGCTTTAATTGCCACGCTAATCATATTAACATAATCGTTCCCCCTATGTGTGTGTGTGTGTGTTTTGTCTGTAGAAAATTGTTGGAATGTTGAACTTGCATGCATGCAGCAGTGTAATGGGCGGGGGCAGCTTGCCACCCCAGAGAGCTTTGACCTAGAAGAACTTGCAAATCATGATAAATCAGCCCTATCTTGTCTGCTCACTGGGAAATTTTCACCTCCAACCAGGAAAATCTGCCTTAAAATCAGGAATTTGCATCTTCTGACAAGTGACCCCTTTTACACCCCTGCTGGCATGTTAAAGTCCTCACACATTTGTGAAGTTTTAACTCTGGACAATAATCATTGGGGTAGGGCAATGTCAGTGTCAAGGCATTTGAAGTCAAGATCATATAGGTCAAATGAGGTCAAATGTCTATTCTATGCAGAGTCATGATTTATCTTAAAGGTGCATGTTCTGATCGTCTTTGGGACCCCCCCTGATTTACCTGGAAGTACAGTGTGATTAAAAATTACTTGGACAGGAGATACGCACACCTCACTTGATCGCAATAAGCTACGCGGAGGTTCGGTGCATTCTTTGACCAATTACGCATCGCGAAACGAGGTGCGATGTTCCCCCTAGCTCACGCAGTCCACGCTCGCGTGTGTTCGTTTCTGTCCAACAAATTAATAATCAGACTGTAGTATCGATTTTGTTATCAGATGAAAGGCCATATTTTTCTCATTGTTGTCCTCAACTTCACTTCATTCCCAAGATATAAACAAAAAACCGTCATATTTATGGTTAACCATCAATATTAGCACAATTGAATAGGGCTTTGCAATATGCATTATTGCTTCTACCATCAAAACCGCAGGTTTGTTTCCCATGGTACTTGATGGGGCGTATGTACAAGTGCCAGGCTCTCATATCAATTAGAGAACACACAAACATAAATCGGAACAAGCACTTTAAAGTGACAGGAGGAGATTTTTGAGGATACAAATTTCTCTCAATTTTCACTGGATCGGTCGTAGACCACCTACCGAGAACGTTTCGAAGGTTTATTGAACAAATAAGTATAAAAGAAAACTGCAAACCTTGTTTTGAACTTGCCTGCTATCGCAATCGTCCCCATAGAAAACCATGCTTTGACTTTCTGTCGTGCACGACAGAAAGTACTAAATCATCATCTTATTACATAAAGACGGTGTATTCGGCTAATTCACTTCAGGTGTGATCTAATACATTGGTAAGCATTCCAAATATGCAAAAAACCGGGGTTCGACAAAAATGGGGGCGCTTCTTTCTGGAAATCTCCTCATGTCTCTTTAACCAGGGGCGGATCCAGGATTTGAAAACGTTAAAATTACCGGGGGGCTGAAAGGCTGTAACTGGTCCAAAATAGCTCAAAATGGGCTGATTTTGCAAGAATTTGCAGAATTACCGGGAGGCGCGCGCCCCCTCCGCCCCCTCCCTGGATCCGCGCCTGTTAACCCAGAGATATTTCTCACATAGAAATCTGACAGGGCCATTATACAAACTAACCTACTTGTTTGACCTATGCCTATTTTCAAAACTTCAGAAAGCAGTTTTCCTCCATAGTTACCATTTCCTTTCTCCTCGATCCTTCCTCCTTCCTGCCCAATCTTAATCATCTTCCTTCCCTTTTACAGGGAAACCTTTCTTACAGGTACTGTATGATTATGGAATACACATCATGTCAAAGCATGTCCACCGTCATCATCGGGGCAATCAATGTGAACGGTTAACATTGGCCTAAAAACATACTCGTTTCCGAGGTTGATATCCGTTTATAAAAGATAACTTCCAACGAGATTGAGACACATTTTCAATGTGTAAAGCAAAAATCAATAAGTTAGTGATGAAACGCAATTTTCTTTTTTCAAAATCAAAATTGATCCATTGGGTTTGATTTCCAGCCACACTGCTAGGTACCCGATAGAGTTGCACAAAATGTTCATCTTCAGCTGAAACCCAAGACCCAAAGAATTCTCTTTATATTACTTGAAGACCTCATCAAGTACTCAATAAGAGGGTAAAAGGTGAAGCTTTTCTGGGCCACAGATGTGGGTTAATTTGTCAAGATGTTTTTGCTTGCAATTGTGCTGGAAGAAGATAAATGGTAAAGACACCAGGAGACCTATATCTTTTGACATTTTGGTGATTACACATTGGCAAATTTGATAGAAAAATGGAATTCTAAGCTCTCAATTTTGATCATATCATATTTTCTTTGGATTTAACTGAATTTTTGCAGAGCAGAAAAGATACAATAATTGAGCGAGTTGTCATAGCAATAAAATAGGCTAATGATGGCATGCCCAAAAATTGGAAATTAATCCAATGAAATCAAAGTATCGTGCGGGATACGCTCGGGGCACAATCCCATAAAAGTGACTTTTAATTTGCAAAATCAGGTAGAGTTCTGAAATATCCCGAAGCATGCTAGATCGTAGATTCTCTGTCGGTGACGTTGAAGTTTCTTATTTCCCTCAAATATTGTGTTGCTCCTAGTGGTGCCAATAAAACTTGGCTCAAGATTCCATATTTTTGTTTGATGATTTGTCAAAGCACTGCAGGCCTTTGCAGTGGAGCTAGGATGAAGAGGCAGTTTAACCGTCCAATTGAATGAGATATTTTTCTAACTGCACCAAACAAATCTTATACAAACCACAAAATGTCTTGTATTGTGTTTCTTTTTATTTAAATTTATTTTATTTAAGCCTAACTTCAAAACATCACCTAAATCAGGGTTTCAAACACAGAAGGGATGTACTCTTTTGACTCATTTGTACAAAACTAAACAAAAGTTTTGTTTTTGTTGTTGTTGGCATATTTGGAAAATTGTTATATTTGCATAATTAATCTTTCCCTGAAGATGGCCAGTGCATGTTAGAGTTGAAAAAAAAAACCATGTGCGCTTGGCCAGATTCGAACCGGCAACCTTCATATTACTAGCACAATGCTCTTTCCAACTAAGCTATCAAGCCAGGTCTCGTAGAGGAGCGATGGATACCATTTAGGCGTTAGGTCCGAAAGGTATCCTTCGCTTTCCTAGCTGAAAGCATCAGATCGGTGTATTTACATATATGATTTATATTTGTTTGTCCCCGTAAAACGGGGGTGGCTGGATTCACCTCACACTCGTAGCAATCGCCCTTACTCCCTCCTTCCACTTCACCCAATTCAATGCATCCTCCATTCTCAATTCAACCCTCCTACTCTCCTCTTCCACTTTTTTCCATGTCTTCTTTGGTCATCCCATCCTCCTCAAACTCAAAAGCCTGAGCACATGTTCATCATTCTTCCTCAGCACATGCCCATACCAACATTCACTATTCACGAACTGGTCCACTGCTTCTTCCAAACCCAACAAGTTTTCAGTCTTCACCCTATCCATCAACTTCACACCATACATCGCTCTCATCATCGTTCTGTCCTTCTCAAGAGCCTCATCTCATTTTTGCTCAGACACCATGTCTCACTCCCATAGAGCATTACCCGAACTCACACAACTCTTATACACATTCCTTTCATCTTCAAAGGAAATATTTTCCCATGTAGCAATTCTCCACATTCCCTAAACTTCACCCAACCATACCTCAATCTAGCTGTCACAGCCACCTCACATCCACCATCCCCACTCACCCTGTCCCCCAGATACGTGAATTCCTTCACCGATTCCACCTCATCACACAACTTTTCCACCTGTTTCACCATCCCTCCAGCTCCTTTCTCACATCTTCCACACACAAAATCTTTTGCCAGACTTGGGGTTACTCTCTTAATTCCATGGATCCATTTCCCACATTTCTCACACCACACTGAATTAATGCTTTTACCCTGCTCACCATCACTTTTGTCTTCCCAAGGTTCACCTTCAGGCCTTACTCTCAAATGCCTTCTTCCATTTCCAAAACTTCTCCCACAGTCCTTCCATGGTCTCATACATTAAAAACCAAGTCATTAGCTTTCAACATCTCTTTCATCAGACCTTCTTTTGCACTCTCAGTAACCACCTCAATCACAAATTATTGCAAATATCAACGGCGACAGTACAGAACCTTGATGCACACCCACCTTAACCTCAAACCAGGGGTGGCACCAGGGTAAAATCATAGGAGGGGCAAAACACAGGGGGCGAAACAGTACAAAATTAACTCATATAGGTTAAAAACATCTAATTTTACACAATTTATTGCTTAAAACCCATGTTTTCCTGAATTTTGATACTCTCAGGGAGGGCGGCTGCCTCCTCAACCGCCGCCACCCCGGCACCGCCTCTGCCTCAAACTTCTCAGACAAATCGGACCCCACTGCCACTCTTGTCTTTGCTCTTTCATACAAACTCATCACTGCTCTAACCATTACTTCTGGTATCCTTCTCTTCCTCATTGCCCACTCCATCACTTTCTTCAGTACTCTGTCAAATGCCTTCTCCAAGTCCACAAAACACATGAACAGTTCTTCCTTTAGCTCTATTCCTCTTGCAACCTCCTCAAAATGAACACTTTGCTTTAGAATCTTGTTGTATTGACAATTGACAAAGGTTTATGTATAGATCATGGGACCATCCATGGCCAGCCACATCAAATCACCAAAATAATGCAGCTTTGTCTGCAGTCTGCACAATGCTGATTTG
>JAMKCH010053809.1:0-19304 GCA_023653785.1 Ophioderma brevispina
AAATACACACTTTCAACTTTTAACCAGCACAGCTTGCTAATTTTATGTTGCTATTGTTATTGTTGATGCTGCTGCACAGCTTTTTGAACCTATGCAAATTGTCTCTTATAATTTTATAACAATTTTAAGCAGTGGTGACACAATTTTGACAACTGATATAAATAGGGACATGCAAGACTAATTACCCTTCATATTGCCATATTCGACTACAAGGATAATGATTGGTATGTTATACTTATAGCGTCCTCTATATGCCATTTTCCATAGAGATCTGTGTAAAACTAAATTTACAAGAAAAAGACATTTGCCCACAATGAAATTTTGTAAAATTTGCACTGGGTATAGCTAGTGAATTAACTAATCCAAATGAAAACGTCAAAATTACCGGCGGGCTGAAGGGCTGTAACTGGGCCAAAATAGCTCAAAATTGGCTGATTTTCCAAGAATTTGCAGAATTACCGGGAGGCGCACGCCCCCTCCCTGGATCCGCGCCTGCTAAATCAGAGACTATGTACATAGAATGGAAGGGGTTCCACCAGTGGTCTACCGAGGCAGAGAGGGCAAAATTTCTAAAGTCATTCCGCCAGAGGGAGCAAAGTTGTCTCAATGTTTTACTCCAATTAAGTCTAAACTTGACAAAATGCATGCATAGCACACCAAAAATACCAAATTTACATTCATTTTGCAAATTTAAAATTATGGTATCGCCTTGGTTTAAATTCCTCGAAAAAGAGGAATGAAAATGCCCATATTATGGTCGCCTAATTGCCCCACTTTTTGGATCTCAGAGGTGCAAACTCCCCCCCCCCAGTCGGTATGCCACTTGATTCATACAAGTAACATCAGACATTGTGCCTGATTATGATCTCGCACATCAGAGTGCATTAAACAGACATACACGCTACTAAGGAAGTAGAACTTTTATTTTACAAGCCTACTGCATCAGTAGGGCATCAGTAGGTGGATTTTTTTGTACAGAGGTATGATAAGAGAGACACAATGTAAGAAGTACCCATAAGGTTTCCTTTCACATCTCAAATCCCTTGCTGCCACATCTCTCCTAACCTAACCACACTTTGGCATCTTTTAAAACATGTAATACATCATAACACATGTTCACATAGTTATTTTGTCCAAATCCTTCTTAGTCCAACTGAATTCAGTCCGAGTCAACATCGTCTCTTTTGTAACTGCAAATTAAGAACAACCACAAAGTGGCCTACAGGGACTTGTACTACAGCATAATCCTCCTTAACATCAAAATTCATAATCCTATCCACAAGAAACTGGATTTAAACTTTGCTGAAGCAAGACAAGCATTCAAATCCCTCAAAAAAAATGGATACATTCTTAAAAATTAAACAGATGCGAGTTGAGAGTAGCCGCAAAACATCCCTTCATTCCATTGTTCCCAGCTAGACCTCTATTCTTAACTTCCATTAGCAGTTAGCACATCTTGCATGTCCAATAAACTAATATCCCCAGCAAGCGGACGATATCCGTCGAAGTTTATAACTCATCGCCACCAATTAATCATCACCTTTGCATAATGGAAGAATAGAAGAAAATCACCCCTCTTTTTCACTGGAATACGGGGAGATTTTTACTGCACTCAATTAGTCATGTATGGATCCTATTAGTCTTATCCATTATCTCGTCGTCTTTCACACCCCATTATGACGATTGCCTCTGATTGGCTGCTTAACACTTGGGTGCTGACGGGAAGACTTTTTTTGTTGTTATGGCTGCTACTACTGGTCCCAAATTACTTGGTGAATTGAAAGATTTGTCGTGTGATTTCAAGAAGGTCGTAAGTGCAATAGCTGCCATGTGATACATCTGTGTGCTGCCATGTATTAGGATAACTCTCACTTTGTCTTTCTTTGATTGAGTGGCTCTTGAAATGGTTCTTCAAGTGATTTTGATGGGAATTTCTGACAAATGGCAGCTATTGCACTTGTGACTTCTTGTACTCACATGACAAAGTATTATAGGATAGCTGCTTTTTGAGTTAAAATGAATACATAGATCTAGGAACTATGGATAAAACCCTGGGGTGGAGCACTCCCATCTTGGAGATGACGCACATGTAAGGCTGTTAAGACCCCCATTTTCAGCATCGCTGTCACCCAAAGACCCCTTATTTTGAAAATGTCACCCAAAGACCCCTTATTTTTTAAATTTTACCAAACGTCACCCAATAGACCCCTATTTTGGGGTATTTACAGGCCAAGAATCGATTGAAAAAAGGTTTTTATTTTTTGGGTGAAATTTTTTGCAAATGTTTCTAAAAAGACCCCCATTTTGAGGAAAATTTTGCAAATTTGGTCACCTGACCCCTTATTTTGGGCCATTTGGCTGTCTCTCACCCTAATACCCCATATTTTTTGTCCCTCTTCACGATGACCCCTCATATCCATTTCATATGTGATCCCCCCACAGCCCCCCCCCCCGGATAAAACCCTAACTGCCCTGTTTACTTTATGTTATTCTAACTGTGGTTTATAAATATATACATTTTTGGAGGTCCTTTTCACATTGGCTGTCTTCGTGCATTTAAATTCCTTGTATTTTGGTGTTCCTTTGTAAACGGATACACCACTTTCGGGCTTTCCTTGAGCATTGCATTTCCTCCTATACTTTCAATATTTTTTTTTAATTCTGTGTATATTTTGATTTTTTTATGGTAACATAAACTGAAATTGAAATGCCCAAAAGTGCACACACAATGCTACCTTTGGCAGACCTATTTTCACAGAAATCTGGTTACCCGCTGAAACACTCCATGGTATTACTAGACTTATTTTCAGATTCCCAGCTCTGCCCTGTTATACTACGAGCCATGATCATCTTAACTAAGAAAATTTACTGCACTCCAATTAGGTACTTATACACTTTACAACATAGCACCACTGCCGATACCCCTTTCCGCTTTCTGCCTGATGAAAAAAACATATCAATTATTAAAATTTCTTAAAGTCTTGAGCTATTTGAAATAGATTAACGGCTGCCGTGAAATTAGAGACATTTCGCTCGTTGAATTTGCTATTTCGCTAGCTCTCTAACTCGTAAGAGGGGAATGCCCGTAAAAACAACATTTTTGTGTTTGAATCAGAACGATCATTACCGGAGTAATGTTTATTTGAGAATTTTTCAAATTTTACTTTGTGGTGTGCGATGAAAACGTGTTAATACCCCGAATGTCACCGGCATGATTAACAAAACTCCGTAAGCCATGCTGAGATTTTTTTGACAAACTTAGAAAAATGTCTCTCTTAACATTCCACTGATTCGTTTTTAAAATATCAATATTTCTTTCTCCCCCATGTTACAACTCTTACAAGCACAATTTTGCCCTGAGAGGCTGTTTTAACTTCACTAAAAGGTTGACAATCCCCCTTCCCCACCGCACATTATCCCCTATCCTCGGATCTATCCTCTCGTCCGCACGTCCGTTCTCCCCTTACAAGAAAAGTTTCAAGATAAAACCTCTATTACAATTCTCCTGAGCTTTCTTTACAGCACAATAGGTTACATCTCTGCAGAAATCTCCACTCAAGATTCCCGTGACAAGTTTTGGCTTGTTCACGTCTTTGTCACCCGGGGAATCCTTCAAAGTCACTTTCTTAAGAAAGCTCGGTGCCGCGTGTTTTTTTCTGATGGCAATACCCAGTAATGCTTTCGCTAGATTTGTTTTGTCATTCTATTTGGTTATGCCGTTCTACTTAAGATACCTCCATTTAAAGTTGACACATTTTTTGGTAAATCACTTGAGAAATCAATGGCTGTTTTGTGAACCCAGTGAAAAGTTTTTATTGATTGCTGCTTCACTCTACAAAGAAGCAACCCCTGGTCACTACCTGCCTACCTATCTGCATCTAAGCACTATTTTTGATTGGTTGCTTGGGAAGGTAATATGATATGAGCAAATCAGAGACACTGTAAAGAAATGGTGGCATGTTTAGATAGAGATATTGAAGCACTTTTTGATTGGTTTACTCGGCTATCTGATTTTTGTGTTCCGTAATGATCCAATCAGAGAGGTTGTATCATAGGTTGGATAGTGCCCATTGGTTAATGGATACCATCCACCAGTCTTGCCACAGCTGTTGAACCCTATGGCAAATTGTTCTATTTTAGTGCAATTTTAACAATATAACACAATTTTGAAAACTGATATTAAGTAGTACTTTCAAGAGCTATCATACTTAAAAATCAGCAAGAAGAATCCATTACAGGAATCTTGCATCTGGCCTAACAAGCAGACTATGGCGACCAAGCCTCTTTCAATATACAACAGTTACGGACAGTAGAACAGCCATAGGAGACTGGGATTACAACTTCTCCCAGATCCTGATTTTATAACAAGCTGCGATTTTTATGAAGGACATAGATTTGAGCTTGGCTTTTCACGCAAGTTGATTAGTTAAGACACATTATGAATATTGCAAAAAAAAAAACCGATTTTTGGCAAAGAAGAGTGCCCTTCCTTGACAAATCTCTGAGTCAGCCTTTAAACATTTTTCAGAAATGAACCCCAAATGACACCTGATGAATTGAACTCTTACTCTTGAACACCCCATGCATCTCCTGGCACTATCGAACACACAATAATTATGCTAGTAGGCACCTAAGTTTGACAATATTTTGCACTCTCATCTCACAACTCCTTTGAGAAGCAGATTTCCTTCACTGTACCAAGTATAGTGGCCTTAAGTCTTTTTACTACCTAACAGTTGTGCCGACGGAGAATGGAACATAAAAACGTATAAAATTATAGATTATGCTTAACCCACCGCCACATCTGTTTTTCTACCAAGAGGAGCTGAAGGAACAACATAAGAGTTGAAGAAGAAAAGTCACAAATTGAGTCGATCTTGGATTAGGACCCTTCAGATCCCAGTCCCATTAGCCGGAATACCACGCTACCAAATTTTGAGGCGTCTTTGACAAAGACTACAATTATCGGGTAGTAATTTCGCGCGATGGATGCCTAGCCCTTTAAAGGCGACAAACAGCAGGCTTGCAGAGGTAAATCAGAAGAATCCATTTTTAATTTTGGGTCAAGTCCTTGCCAAATTGGAGCTACTTTGACCTTGGATCATCCCTGTTCCAATCCCTCTCCTCGGAATTGTCCCCATTCAGAGGCTGCTGTTTTGTCCCCAAAATGGCCCACACAGCCATTGTAAAATTCAAGTAAAAGTTGCTCTGTCCCAGTCCCAATTGACATCAGCCCCACACACTGACCTCCTGCTTTTCCCTAAAATGTCTCCCCCGCTGCTACGTGTTCAATAAACCCCATAGAAGTTTTCTTTTTTAGCTCCTTTACAAATTAAAAGGTGGTCTCTCGGTAACAATTGCACCAGGCATGCCGTTGGACGAGTTTACTTGTCACAATTTCTGTCGTCTTGGGGAGTCTTCCGCATACATCTTTAAAAAGAAGTCTTTCTAAGTAAAGCTTTGCTCCTAAGACATGTCCAAAGGCACACCTAGAGCGACTAGGCTTTTTATATCTAGGCATAATCCCACTGTAATACTTTCCTATTTAAAGCTACATGCCACACTTTTACAAATTCACTTTCTCATTTCAAAAGAGATGCGTTCCGGGCAAACCTCACTTAAAGTTCTCTGTGAAAATTACCTACACATTATTGCCTTTAGGAACAGGAATTTGTTCAGTATATTAAGTAGGTCATCATCAGTCAGTCGGTCATCATGTGGAAGTGGGTGGGTGGTCACAAATCAACCCACTGAATCAAGCCTATAAGACCACCTTTGCTAAGTCATTGGTAAGGGATTGTGGCATGTCAGTATTTAATTTGTCAGCTGAGCTGTTCAAGGGCCCCATTATCCTGATACGGACCCTCATAACAATGCCTGCGCTTTTGAGGCTTGGGGTGGTTGGAACAGTCATTGGGGTTTCACCCCACTCTTATTCCACAGTTGTGACTCCTCTGTGCACAGGACCCGATTGGCTTATAACGTCCCCTATCCGAAAGTGACAAGATGCTTTGCATGAGCAATTTACCCAATTCCAAGTAACTAGGGGAGAGCATAATCTGTATTTAATCAATATCTGGTAAACATATCAAATCCGAACCCGAATTGAGTACGTGAATAAATCCCATCAACAGTCCCCACCTGATTCCCCCGAACCCAGGATTTTTTGGTAAATTTGCACCACCGAGGGCCATCACCCTAAACCACTAGGCACGCTCTCACATGTTATAAGCCTATAGCCTACAACTTTAAACTAAAACCTTTTCTACTTCCGAGTGTAAAAACTTTTACCCTATATGTAAAAGCACCCCAAATTTTTTAGGTTCTATACTAACATTATGCAAATTGTTGTACATATTTAAAAAAGTAGTTTTTACTTTTTCAAAAGCAAACACCCGTTGTGTTTAATTTGGGTCCCAATGACATGAGGTTTTTTGTCAAAACTGTCATCACCCAAGGTTATATGACCTTTCCAATTGTCGGAATTTTGTCTTATACCCTGCCTAACCACCCAGGTAGGAATACACACTAACCTGTTCTTAATCCTGGTAACAAGATAAACACGACTTTGGATACCTTTTGTTACAAGATAAAGAATTCGTAAAGCTTCCCACAATGGCTTGCTTCCAATGGAGATTTTGCAAGTTTACTTATGTGAATCTTTAGAGATAAACATTTACAAATGAAAGTTTGTGATCATGTAATTCAAATTAGCCCATGTTTCATCCTCTAACGATCACATCATTAGCTGTAACAAAAACCTCCCCTGGAAGCAATGCAATTGGTGGGAAGCTTACTCATCTCTTCTCTTCCTTTTTTCAAGTAATCCAAGCCTATTTCATTTTTGCTCCTCTATAAGAATTTTTCCCCCTTCTGGATTCCACCCACACTTCATCAACCAGGGCGAACCCTCACTAAATTTGTTCATTAACCTCATAGACAACAACTCCACTGAGAATGATGTTTTAAACTCCTCCACCGTCATCTGAATTGGCTCCAAATGACTCCAACTAAATAATGGGGGAACTACTTTTATTCAGAAAATTTTTACAATCCCTGTGGGAAACTAGCATTTGATCCGGGGCAATCAAGTATAAACTAGTTTTCCTTCCTGCACTTTTTTAACGTGAAAAGCATTAATTGTGATTCATGAATAATCAAAAATTACATCCTAAACAGGTAATTACAAGTGAAAAGTATACCCTAATTTGGTATTTTCGTGATTTTTGTTAACTAACAATGTACACTGCATACATCACCTGATCATGGTATCGCACCTTGGAATACAACCCTGTGGCAAATAACTAGCCACTAAAAATAACTTAAATTCTAGCATGGTCATATAAAGCAGCAAGCTTAGGCAAGTTGATTTAATTATAATCATATTATTTTTTTAATTAACTCACTAAATAAACTCACTTTATGTTGTCTATTTTAAGATAAAATGAAAGGCTTTAAGGGCATGTGAAACACCCTAGTGAAACTTTTGTTTTTTACAAATTTCTTATTTTTTTGCACCATTTTAACATCATTCATGTGTTTCATTCTAACTACTATCGGTTATACCAACAAAGTTATCAATGCAGACATCCTGATTGTTATTTTTTGGTTGCGATTTAAAAACAGCTATTTTTTGACCATTTAAAGTCACAAAAACCCACATGGTCAGAACGCGGGAATTAGCACATTACAACGCCGTCAGGCGCAAGGCCGCACTCGCGTCGCCGTGGTGATTTTTGCTGCGTAATGAAGCGGCGCGTGTTTTAAAAATGTAACTTTTTATTTTTTTTATTCATCTTGAAAAAAAAAAAACAAAACATAATATTTGAAAATGTAAACAAAGCGCTAATTTAGACCCAATGAAATTTCAATTTCTTTGAAAAAAATATTTTTGGAGTTGAAAGACAAAAGAGGTTTGATTCAAAAATGCATAAAATGTTTTTTCAACATCTTGCACAACAGACCCTCCACTTTTGAAGTTAAAAAGGTAAGTTATTTTAGAAAGAGACAGCTTGAAATGGCGTGAAAAGGTCAACTTTGTTTACTAAAACAAAACAGATTTTACTAAGTGCAAATATTCGCAAATTTGGCAAATTTTTCAGAACAAGATAACTCCAAAAAATACCGAAGTAAAAGGTAAGGTTAACTTTCCTACGATAGCCAAATCGGTCTTCTCTATGGACGTTTTCCCCTCATTTTTCGGTGTCTAACTAAATAAAGATATTCTCCAATATATACCAAATTTTGAAATTTTCGGTTTTTTTGTTTTTTTGACATTTTCCTATATTTCGAAAAGTAAGCTCTATTTTTAATAAATGAAAAAAACGTCCCTAACAAATTTTATCTTGTTCTCTAAAAAATACAAAGAAATCATGACATTCAAAATTGTTTTTTTGGTTCTGTGTTTGAAAGGTTTTTAAGTATTTTCTCAATACGGCATATTTTATAATCTGATGCCATCATCGGGTTCAAATCGTCAAATTTTCTTCTAAATGTATACTTTTACATACAATAATCAAATATCTTTGCAAAGTTACAAACCACAATAGATAATCGGAAACTCAGGTTTGACACTGTCCTTAATTCATTTAAACAACTTGAATTTAAAACATATCAATTTTGTTTCTTTTTTTTCATTTTCTTTTTTTAATTTTTCTTTTTTTATAATATTTTTAAATAAAATTGTTTTTTTTATTTACAATTAAAAAAACCACCCACACTGAGCAAAAAGGCAAATAAATTCTTTTTCAAAGTTTTTTTTTTCATCCATTGTATAAACAAAAACAGGTCCCTTTAACTGACCACAGTTTTCCCTTAATCATTTTATCAGCTTGTAGACACAATATTGTGTTTCCCATTACTCTAATCATTCTATAGTGTTTAGAGTGCCAGCTCACTTCAATTTTGCACGTTCTCCCAATTGGGTCAAACTGTTAACTATTTACCCATCGATAATGGCCTGCTTTTTTGCTTTGAGTAAATTGACTTAAAATTCTTACAACCCCCGTTTTATGGTCTATTGTATTACCAACGTACAGTGGATAATTTCAGTGTGTGCCCTTGTCCATCTCAATTTCCCTCAGGGACCCACACACTACTTTGTTCAAAAGGCGTTGCTGAAAAGGAGGCCTTAAAATCTAAGGTTGTCCTAACTTATGAGTTAGTAGAGAATTGGGTCTCATTGTTCATAGCCTTTGAAGAGAGGGTCACAATAAAGGCAATAAAGACATTAAGTTAGTTAAAGAACATGGCAACATTTTGAAAAATAGTGCGCCCTCTAGAATTTTTCAAATTTGGATATTTTTGCATGTTATAAAGCTTTTATGTACATTAGCCCTCACCTGAAATTGAAATTAAGCCAAATCAGCGTGCTTATGGGTAAACCGAATCGATTTTTAATTAATGTCGCCGGCGACATTATCTCATCGACGGCGCAAAAATGGCGTGTACACAAGAAAAACACATGCCAACATTTGATCTCACTGCACACGCACACCTTTTAACCAGTGTGTGACCTTTTTGTGGTCTATGATACTCGTGTAATAAACACATTATGATGTTTGATTAAAATTACGGAAAACAATTAAAGTTAGCCTACAAATTACCTGCTGTCTTTCGCCTTATTAATTAATGTCCTATCTGCTTTTTTTTTATTTGGGGGGGGCCATTTGGGTGTAACAATATAATCCATCCTTCCAAGCCTAGACTATCGATTGCTAGCACATTTGAAGAAATTTACAAATACGCCCTTTATATGTGGTATTATAATTTTTTTTTTATTTGCTTGGCATCTGTTTGGGGGTTTAATCTTTAATTAAGTTTAGTTTATTATCTTTATTGTACAAATATAATAATCAAAAGCCGAATTGAGTTGCAAAATGGAGCTCCTACAGGCCACGGAGGCTCAGAAAGTGGGGATTCTAAACACCTTCTAAAACAAATATATGATACATTTAGTGGAAGAGTTCCATATGTACCGCCCTTTAAATTGTACGGAAACAATTTTTTTAATTTATGGCCTACACTAATAATACCCGAACCCTAAGGCCAAAAAAAAAAAGAATGTGTTACATTTCGTAATAGAAATAGTTGATATCGAGATCTCCATAAATATTCATGGCGCTGGAAACGGCCTTCCTATGAAATATGCCGGGAAATAGCGCCATTACGTGTCTACGCTCATCCCTTAGTTGGTGCATTGGTTGCAGGCAACCAATTTAGGAAGTCATTTTCGGAGAAGTCACTATTTTATAATGAGCGGAGAATTTTGGCATTTTCCAGCTCCGCCGTTAATTACAATCAGGGATTTACAAATCACTGGCTTTTTAAACAAATACACACTTTTGAGTGTATTACCATTCGCATGTATAAGTGTACTAATAATTAGCCCAACATAACTCTGTAAATCTCAGAATTTTGAAATCGGGGGCACTCTTCAAAAATGTGCTATATTGCTTTAATTACAATGACTGGATGCAAAGGTATTCAACTCAACCGAGGTACAACCCATTTTAAGAAGTGTGTTTATCTAATGCTTACTGCACACATTGGTTTTTGGCAATATGGCACATAAATTTCATAATGACCAATCTGAGGTATTTCTTGTTGGGTTAAAGGGATTAGCAACAATTTCCTAATCCAAAGCATCAAAAAAAATCATCACATTTCATATTTTGTATTTTTTATTACTGGCCATGGATATGCGAAATAACCCAAGTGGTTGGCTTGAACGTGTTTTAGGACAAGGCAGTACTTTTATCCTATTCTGTAATTCTATACTTGCGTATCAAAATTCCTACTTGAGTTCAAAAAACTTTCCTGTGTGAATATCCCAGATTCTAAGCGTGATATTGTGCACGATGATCAATACGGTTTGACCTCAAACACAACTATTATTGATCTATGTGTATTCTGTCTGGGGTAAACCACAATCAGCGTTTGTGTAGATGTTGAACCCAATCGCTGTACGTCTATTTGCGGAGACGGTATGACAAATTTCCTCAATGCTTCCATTTTTTTCACTATGTTGGTGATTTGTTTGCTACATTAAAGCAGTTATATGGAATTGTACACATTATTTAAAAGGTAAAAATAATGTTTTCCACATTTTTGATTCTATCGACTTATCATTGCTAATCCCTTTAAGGTTGGGGGATCATTGGATAAAATTGTGTTTTTCGAAGAATGGACTATAAAATTAAAATCCCGTAAAATCAATTTAGTCCAACTCTTGGGTGGGATGAGTTTTGTGGAAAACCTGAATTTGGCAAAAAATTCCAAAAGTTTTTTTTTTAAAAAATTCAACCATAAAAATGCTTAGATCCAGCTGAAATTAAATGAAGTTGCAGAAATTTTTGGAAATAAAAAATCTGAAATCAGAAAATTCTGAGAAATCATACCTCTCCTGCAAACTTGACTAATAGTAAGGATGAACTTTCTCACATATTTGTGGAGTTAAAACATATGATTTGTATTTAAAGGTGTTTTCTTTATTGTTTTACGAATTCGCCAATTTTTTCATTAAATAATTTTCCCAGCCTAAACGGAAAGACTTTCAAAACTCCAGGGATGTTGTGTATACCAAATACCAAAATTGCACATTGGTTTTTTATACAAAATGTCAATTTTGAGAAAATATGATTTTCGGAAAATCTAGGGAAAATTAACAACACCTGTTATTTCAAATAGAACACTTAATCTGCAAATATTACGTGAGAATTTTCTATTTTTGATTCCTTTTCATATAACACCTTATTCATCAGCGAGGGAGTTGTAGTTCCTCCTAGGAAAAATATTAAAGTCAGGCGCGTATCTTGGAGGGGGCGCGCGCTCCCGGTAATCTGAAAATGTTGGCAAAATCAGCCCATTTTAGACAATTAGTCCCTTTCAGCCCGCCAGTAATTTTGACTTTTTCAAATCTTGGATCCGCCCCTGAAAGTGGATACTTCAGTATGTCTAGAAATACTGACAAAAAAAGTGTGCTCAAACACTTTTGATGGCACCCAGAAAATTCCAAAATTGTATGGATTTGGATATTTCTCTAACCACAAAACAAACACCAATCTCAATTCACTTGAGGAAAAAAAATGAAATAAAATATGCAGTTCAAAAATTGCCCCATTTTGGTCCCTTTTCTCATACTACTGCTTTGTACATTTAGTGTACAAAGACTCAAAGGAATTTGAACAGTTTAGGTGACGCTCTTAAAAATCCTTTATGATAAAATTAAAATTTGGCAAGCATGTTTCTTTCACCAATAACCAAAATTTCATGACAATTTTCAACAAGATCAGGGCATGAAGCTATAGCCAATGATCCAACCTTTAAACGACAGAGTGATAAAACAAACGCCATTTCCTTACTTCCTTGATAAATTTTGATAAGCGTCATCTTTCTCTTCTTCAAGATAAGTTCTGTGAGTTTTTTTTTCAAAAGCAGCAATAAATAAATAAAAGAGATTTATTACCACTATTAAGAATGCGCATTAAAAAAGGGTCAAGTCACTGCTTTGACAATAACAAAAGATCCAGGGATTTTTAAACCAGTGGTAAAAAATGTACAGACTTATTTTCAAAATGAGCAGAGTTGTAGCAAATGACTGTAGGTGACCGTTGATATGAATTAATCAATCCCGCACTGGACACCTCAATATTGTGTAAGCTCTTTCTCCCCAGCAAAGGCAGGTGTTTTTTGCCACACCGTGCTGGCCACGCAAGGGAAGCTAATCACCTTTGTAAATATTCAGGTCCTCTGATTCAAGCCTGACAAGGAACATTAATGCCATGTGTCCTAGTGACAATGAAATCTGAGTTCAGTGGAATTAGTACCAATTGGGTGTCAGACGACATAAATAGTTGATGTACGGAATAAAATGCTTTCCATACGGGGCTCGCCGTACTTTGTCAAGTTTGCGTGTAGGTAGGTAGGGGTAGGTAGGCTTGTGTACTGTGATTATGTTTCCGTGGGTGTGGAAATCCAAGATGGGCATGGAACATTAATGCTGTAAGTAGGTTTGGGCGACAATGGGAAAACAGTGTGGTGTAAGGTGGATCTCAAAGTTGCTTGTGTAAGTTGCCATTAACACGTAGTCGCTAAAGGGACCAAATTGAACAAGAAGAAGCAGGGGTATATCTATATTTTTTCTGGGGAGAAACAAACATTTTGAAGGACATAGTCGAGGGTGCATTCGGGGCCTGCTGTCAGTGGGGATGCATTTTGACAATAATGTCAAGTATAGTACAAACTTTTGGGTAATAAAGGAAAAACATATTTTGCTCAATATACATCTAGTGTTTCATGTCTTTTTTTCAGCCTTTTTGTAAAAATTCAGTGAGACTCAACATAGAGTAAGGGGAAAGATCTGCAAATTGAGGGAAAAGGACAAAATGTAAAGGGATGGGCCATCGTTGTTCAGTTGGGGCCAGTTCCTCAATGATAAAATTCTGAAACAATTCAAGCAGTTGTCATATTACACATTCTTATTATCATAAACCTTTTGGAAATCGTGAAGAAAGCCCCCTCCAAATGGGGTATAAGGAGAGCACCTTATTCTTGAGTTATGGTTCGTGAGGTAGCCTGAAAGAGCAAGACAACAAAATACATACTTCAATCACATTTGTCCAAAATGTGAAACTGCATCAATTTCAAAATGGAAAATATCATATAAAAGCTCCCGTCTCGAGCACCAACTTGCTTAGTCTATGTCAATGTGTCAATCCTTTGTGAGTTTTGCAAACAAAAATGGAACAGTTTGTGATCAGAACCTAGTTACAACAAAGGTTACTTACTGGTACTCAGAATTACAGAGCTATACTTAAGTATATGGAAAATTAGTTGAAAAGATTTCGAGAGTGCAATTGATTGAATGAAATCACAGTCTATTGCAGGTTTACAAGACACAGTTTACTTTCAATTTTTCCAAAAACATTGACACTATTGAGGTTTTTTTTAACGGATTATTGTGGGGCAAGGGTTAGACCTGTATAAAAGCTTTTTTTTTAAGGGTACTCTGACTTTTAAAGGACTAAAAGCTCAAGTGAACCATATAGGCTTGCACTTCCTTTGCCTAGTGATGGGCTCTGAAAGGGGCCTTCTTCAAACTACTGAAAGAGTTGTGTTGGCAAGAACCCAATTTAAAATTTGAACATGATCAAGTCATTCAATCAAAATAATTTAAAGCAGTATTAGGATTAGAGTTTCTCATGCATTGAATGGTTTTGCAAAGAAAGAAGAAATCCGAGCCGGGAAGAGGAAGAAAATCATCAATTTTACGAAAAATTATTAATTCTTATAGATGTGTGTCAAACAATAACAACAAGTAAATATTGCAGGTATTTGGATAAATGAGCCCTTTACTGAGTATACTTTACAATATGGGGGGGGGGGGGGGGTTTTTGGTGTGGGGGGCCTCGGGGGGGTTTTTGCTTTTTGGGGGGGTGGGGAAGTGAATGAAAGGAGTACTGAAAGGAAATAATCACTCATATTTTCACATGATGTATGTCTTTTCGATTTGTCGATGATGTAAATTATGTAACTGAAAGTGATACATTCTATCTTTTTACAGGTCACATTTGAGCTGTCATAATAAACAGAAAGCGGGCATTTTAATACAAGTTCACAGTAACTATGTATTATTTTGTATGTTGTTGTATGAAGCCGATAACAGATCGCAAGTATTGTTCGACCGCTATTGTACTGATGTCTAACTTTAATAATGCATGTAAAGAAAATTGAAGAGGAAAATGCTTTTGCTGCATTAACTTTTTAAAAATCCCAGTGGAGTACCGACGCAGGGGAACAAGTTTCCCCTACTGTCTGGCTCGAAAAAGCGGAACGATATGACCAAAATATGCATTTCACCCTCTTTTTAGGGCAATTTTGAAAAAAATAAAAAAAGTAAAAAAAATAAAAAATTCAACTAAATGTTGCGATTTTTCCGGCACGTACGCGCGCATTTCGTCAAATTCAGAATTAATTGGAGGCCATTCACCAGGACGACATACCAATTTTTCCACCCTATGGCGGACACAACACACCCTCTAACCCCCCTGCGTCTTCGCTCCCCTCGTTTCCTTCCCACACTCCCACTTTGTCCCTTCTAACTTCTTTTTAACCTTCCATACTCTTTTGACGCATCCCCGTTCCCTCGTTCTGTTTCTTACTCTTGCTAACCTCTAAATGACTTGGAAATTTTGCCAACTCTGGATTCGACTTGCCCGCGGTACGCCACTTGAAAACTCCTATAAGAGTAACAGGTGTTTCACCCCAAGCACTGGAGGCCTTGGCTAAAGGTTAGGTCTACCAAAGCTTTTACAGACTGTATCTCTGATTGGCCCAATAAATGATACAACATGAAATGTAACCTCTGAGTACCGCCACTCAAAATAGACCATCTATCTGTATGCATCCTTCAGCTCTTCTTACAATTCTCTGTTGGCTCATTACATCCTATAACCTTACGAACAGCCAATCAAATTGGCTGATAGTGCTCAGTGGTTCACTGTTTTAGACAAGATATGCATTGTATGTCATCATGTGGTGCAAGAAGGTCATAATGAAATAGCTGCCAGTTATATACATCTGTGTTCGGCCATGTATTAGGATAACTCTCATTTATCTTTCATGAGTCAGTGGCTCGTGAAATAGTTCTTCTTCAGCACACGTAAACTTGGCATAACAGTATGTTTGAGGGGAATTTCTGACAAATGACAACTATTGCACTTACGACCTTCTTCAATGTTCTGCCTCACATCAAACGACGATTTAGCCTTTAAGGTAAAATCTTGTTAATAATCGATGGTACCCTGCTCTCAATGAACAATATACAAGTTTTTGTTTCATAAAAAAAGCCATTGTCAACCTACCTTAGTTCCAAAAATTTCATTGAATGTGACAATTCTTAAACATAATTTCTAGTACCCCATGAAATAACGACATATATGTACATCATGACAAAGAGTCTGACCCTGACCTGAGAAGTCACCCCCCCCAAAAATAAAAAGGTTTCTAATGACTCACTAAACACTCAGGTTAATGCGGTGATGAGGGGGTTTATGTTGATGATCGGGTAGTGGCCCCTTTAAAAGAAAGCTTAAAAAGAAAAACTGCTTTCAAATTTCTACTATAAAATGAATGATCATTTTAACAATGACAAAGCCACCAAGAAGCTTGATGCCGCCATTTTCACACAATATAAATACGTGTACATGAAGATACGAGTGCAAGTATGCCTACGTGTTATATTAGCTATACGTGAACTTGTTGATGGATTTAGCACTGGTTGCTTATACGAAAGCCTGCGGCAATTTATTTAACAAGCACAACAATGTGGCTGCTTTCAATACTTCCAAAAATAACACCACCCGTTTTGCTTTCCAATGGTATATTATTAACCCTAGCTATTCTGCATGTGACGTCATCTACGGTAGGTTATTTCTGAAGGGTATATGATGGGAGAGGGGACCAGATGTTCTCTATTCCTCCTCTCTATTGATCCTGGGGTGGTTAAAGGTGCATTTCATATCCTAGTAGCTTCTTGTTTGGTTTTGGGTTTATACTAATGTTTCCTTGAGAAAAGTTATTTCCAAACTTTCAGTTGATTCTGATAGTGCATTTTTGAAGATATGACAAATGTTTTGTATCAGGTGCCCCTAGGCCACTTTGTGTTCGGTCAGTTAATGCATAAAGTACATACAAATTTCTTGTGCAGAGTAATTGCATTGCACCTAAGATTAAGCACATACTATAACTTTTTTCATTTCCAGTGGTCAGATGACATTGGGGGTGATGCGAGGGTCACAAAATTCCCTTAACTTTGGTTTGGTTAGGAATATGCCCCCATTAGTCGGAACGTATAAGGACCCTATCTATATCAATTTTGGTCAAATTGGACTCCGCAGTTTTTACTGGAATAAAGATTTTGGTCCAAATTCAACCAACAAATTTCTTTTTTCATTTTGTTAGGAATTTGGTGAAATTTTTGAAAAAGTACCCATATCTTCTCATACCAAAATTGCAGGAACATACAGCACTGACCACATATCATCTGCCATCAAGATTTGTGAATGGGACAAAGGTCACACGAGGGTCCCCACCAATGGTCACCTGAGGTCACCACCTACACCAAGGACCACTGTATGCATGTCAGAAATTGATCACCTTGTGGATACTTCAAGTAATAATGATAATAGTCGTAACCATTTTTTGGCCATGACTTCTCACCCAGAGATGACCTTTGATCCCCCTTGTCATTGTGAGAGGGGTAACTTGGGGAACAACCCAAGACCAGTGCACAAGTGCCATGAACCTTGTGATGTGAAACAGTGTGCAATTATATTAGAGGGCTACCATTTTACACACAGACAGACAGACAAACAATACTAGACAACTTCCCAGCATCCCTATATGCCCCTCTTGTAGAGGACACAAAAAGGGGTCTTCATAATACCAGCAGTGTTTGGCCAAAACTTGTTTAAAGATAGATGTTGTTTGGTAATAAGTCTTGGTCAGAATGAAGTAGATGTGACACAAAGACACTTGGTTGATTAGCTTGTATTTGCAATCTTTGCAACTAGGGCCAGTGAATCTTAGCCCATATGCAATCTCAAAGGACTAGACCAGGGGTGTCCAACCTGCGGCCCCGCTGCATGCGGCCGCGAGGTACTTCCCAGAACAAAAAATGTATAATATCTGAAATATAGATTAAAAAAAAAGAGATGTCATTCGAATTTATTTCAATTTCCTCCTCTAAACTGAACTTTCTAACAGTTCTGGAAACAAAACAAAATTTTCTAAAAGTTGGTGGAAAATTAGAGTCGAAATTTTTCAAACTGAAGTCAATTTTTTTTCAAAATTTACGAAAAGAACATTTTGCAGAAAAATGGAAAATTTGTGTTAAATTTACCCAAATCTGCATCTCTGCTGTAGCTAGGATCGCCCTTTTTCGGCAAACTTTGGTATAGATGTGGTCCTACCTTCCAGATTCTCGCAGGCACATCATAAACCAAAATTCAGCCCCCATTTACTTTCTTGCCGGCCCTCTACATTTGATTCACCCAGTGCGGCCCTTGCCCAAAAAAGGTTGGATCAACCCCTGGACTAGACTAAAATATCACTAGCTATGATCATTGTGTCTGAAATATTTAGCAGTCTGGGATAAGATGATTGATATGGCCTTAAACAAAATGTTCTTTCAATATACTCATAATATCGTGTTAAATCTTATGAGACAAGATGCATATGCATTTTTACATGAATTTTTGAAAGCAAAATCAATTTTGTGAAAGTTAAAAAAAACAAAAAATTTTACTTTTTTTATACACTGACAATGAAAATTACTGATAGACGACGGCCGGCCAAGGAGCTCAAAATATGACCTTTGACGGCGTTGTTTGTTACAAAGGTCCAACATAGTGGATTCATACCACCATGGATGTACATCAAACGTATGGGGTGTTTGGCCTTTCTCTACATTTTTTTTTATTTTTTAGTTGGTAAAAATGTCCAAAAAAGGTCAAAGATTGTCCAAAAATAGGTAAATCGGTCAAAATGCATGCCTTTCTTCAAATAATCTATCATAACATGTCCATTTACCTTACCTTCAAAGAGGTCATATTTAAGTGGAATAGAATGGATTTTCAATCCAATTTATAAATTTTGGAGTCAAATGGCCAAAAAGTCAAAATTGTCCAAAAATAGGTAAAACAGTCAAAATACATCCTTTCTTATTCATAACGATCAGAACAGTGTCGTTACCTCACATGAGTCATAGTGAAGTGGAATGAATGGCAACCATTTCAATTTTTGATTTTGGGGTCAAAATGGCCAAAAAATCGAAATTGTCCCAATTCAGGTAAATCAGTCAAAATGCATTCCTTTCTTAAAATAATCTATCAGAACATGTCAATAGATTACTTCAAGGAGTCCTATTTAAGTGAGTATATGGAAGCCATTCCGATTGAAAATTTTTTGGGGCAAAATGGCCAAAAAAGGTCAAAATACTTGTCCAAAAATAGGTAAATCAGTCGAAACACATTAATTCTTAAAATTTGATTAGAACATGTCCATTTACCTTCAAGGAGTCATATTTAAGTGGATAAAATGGAAGCCATACCGATTTATAGATTTTGGGGTAAAATGCCCAAATGATCACCTCAGTCCCCATACCTTCGTTTCACAAACATTTTCAAGGAAACATTTGCCGTTACAATCTCAAGGAAACATCAAGAAGTGCTTTAAGTGCTTCATTCTAGTTTTTCATATTTTTTAGATCAAAGTGACCAAAATAAGGCAATATTGTGTCCAAA
>JAMKCH010053814.1:0-10377 GCA_023653785.1 Ophioderma brevispina
GAGAAGGCCAAATTTGCACGTAGATAAGGTACCATTTGATTCTACGGGTAATAGCGGTTCAATGATATAAAATCTCAACTTTTTTAGGTAATTTCGGGGGACGAGGGTGTGAATCACGAATGCCCCTTTAAGGCTTCTTAAACACGCAAAATGTAAAATGTGCACCAAATAGTGCCGATTACTCCGATTTTGCAAAATCCAACTTCTGAGGGGGATGTGGCCCCTCCCGCCGCTGGGCGCGGGAATGGCTGCTCATCCGCCATTTGATTCCCGGGAAACTTTGCCATTTTTTTACACACCCTTGGTAACTGGCCGATAAAGCATACCTGGGAATGGTTAAGCTCGCAATGTCTGTGTGTCACAACGAAGGATTTTGAATTAGAATAATTATTTATCGGGGATCCCGATAAAAATTAAACAGCTGCTGAAAAAACGGCCCTTCCAATTGAATAGCCGTGAAATAGCACTCATCAATCTACGTGTCTCGCTCATCCATTAGACTATTCTCCACTTCCATGATTTAGTCCGACAGGGGTGATTTCAACCTTACGTCAACTTTAAATGGTGGCACTATTTCAAACGGACGACATAAACGTAGCATTTCCCACTCTGCGTTCAAGAGACTTGGAGATTTCCAGAAAGCAGGCCCCCAATTTTTGTCTCGGATACCTAGGCTTTTTACATATTTGGATGCTTGCCCATGTTAGATCAATCTGAAGTGAATAAGCCCACTACGCCGTCTTTATGTATAAAAGATGATGATTTAGTAGGTTTCTGTCGTGCCGCAGAAAGTCAAAGCATGAAAGCATGGTTTTCTATGGGGCAACGATCGATAGTCAAGGCCAAGTTCAAAGCCATGTTTGTTGGTTTTCTTTTACAACCTGTTTGTTTACCATAACCTTTCCAATGTTCTCGTTAGGGTGGGCTAACAAATCGAATCCGTGAATTTGAGATAAAGTCTACCTAAAAATCTCCTCCTGTCACTGTAATTCCAATCTGGATCCCAATTCTAATTACAAAATCTCTTCTTTTATGATAAAGACGCATTTCTAGCATTCGTATTCGGCAGGTAGTGGCGAAAGTATGGTACGTACTAAAGCTATTCAGCGCCCTGAAACCAAATGACATCACATTTGGTATGCCAAGTCCCCTGTTAGGAGGAACTTACCGTTTCAATCCTGCATCCACAGGTAGTAGCTGACTTTCAGCCATTCATATGTCCACTATATTTATTTTTGAATCCAGTGCATATCGAAAAATGCGTAAAACTGCTGGAAAACGTGCGTCTCTTCAGTGTAGATATTGCCGTATCAACCCTGTGCTATTATTTTTTGTTGGGTTTACGTCGAAACCAGAAACGAACGTCTCTCTCTTGCGGTACCGGCCCGCACGCTTCTTGTGTTACACACACGCACACACACTTATTGCGGTTGGGACATGGTGCAAAATAAGATTTTTAAAGGCAGGCCCCCCAAAAATTCAAGTAATTTCAATTGTGTAAAAGCCAAAAAGAAAGGGCATCAGGCAATGACATTTTAATGAATATGGCCAAAATGGCAAATTAAGGGCATCAAGGCACTGGAGAGGGCACCGAAGGCATTGCCTTCGTGCCTTCGTTTATTTTGCGCCCTTGGTGGGAAATTACAATCATTGACGAATTTCGGGAACGTTTCCATTCAGTCCGATTTTTAACCGAAGGTCGCTATGTCAGGTCCTGTTTTTTAAGTTGGGACACTAAAAGGGTGGATTTGGTTGCTTCTTAGTTCCCAAAACTTGTTCACATGGTTGTAGTTTGTTAATTTTGTATAGAGCCAGATCTTGTTTTTGGTATTATTTTTTTCCTTGACATTGGCCTTCCAATTTCTGAAGCAAAAAAATATGATTTATTTGTACATATCATTACTACTTTAATCCTTAAGCGTAAAAAGTCAGGGGGTTCATGTTGCGGAGGAGCATGTGGCGGAGGAGACCAATGCTACCAATGGGTGTACGGACAAACCAAAGCATGATATTAGGTTCAAATAGCATAGGCAGGTCTGGTTGTGATCCTCTTTACTTCAGCTAAACTAAAATCTAAAAACAACACAATGTTGCGACAATTGAAAAAGCACCAATAGTGCCCTCCAGTTTGATCAAAAAGGCAATTTTCCGAATACGCTTGTCGAATTTTTCTAACTTTCATAATGGATTGCTTTGCTGATTTTACATATCTAGTAACACATCTCAATCAGAAAATATGTCTATTAAGTACCCAGCTATAGGGAGATAGAAGAAATCTGCATTAATTTTGGACCACCATGGTGGGTGGCCATGTGTCTTGAACTCGCCACCCAAAAAAGGTGTGCTGTTACGTTTTTCCAATTTCGACTTGAATGAATTGATGATATCTCTGCCAAACACGAAGGTATTGCTATGCTTTTGGTCTCATTTGTAAGAGCCTAAATAAATGCACTCTCAGCCCTGTAATGGGGCATACTCTAGCATTTTAATGATGACACTGTGACTAAAAGAATTCACGATGGGCAGGTGGTGGAGGCGGGAAGAGGAGGAGGGTGAAGCCGGTTCCACACAAAACTTAGAAGTTAAACATTTTTCAGTGTTGTATTATCTGCATTTTCAACTTTTCTGCACAGACTAAAATTGATTTATGTTCTATTCAGCATTTAAATGATGAATATGAATAGGGCCACATGAATAATTAAATTGACAACATTGTAATCAGAGTAAATAATTAACATACGAGTTTCACTAATAATGCGCATGATCATAATGCCAACAAGCCTGCGTCAGTGGTCTTGCCTATGTAACTAGTAAACAAAGGCAGTTATTCCCAAGGATGCACTGCATGCTTTTGGAATTAAACTTGTTAAGAGAGGAGCCCACTTTAAATTTACTCTGACCAATGATGACTACCTACAGTAGACAGTGTTCAATTGCCAGCATGTAATGACATGTATGAAACATCCACTTCAGGACAAGTATGCGGTCCAGGTACACTTAATTGTGTTGTTTTAAGTGTTTTTTCCCCAAAAGCTATGGAAATGGTACCATTTCAGTAAAATTATATCTAAACAACTGGAAAAGCAAGCAAATTTCATTGGCTGATGCCAAGGTTCAATTCGACAATTAAACCCAGGTAGTACGCGCTGAGTATTGATGTTATTGTTAGGTTGAAGCACTCACGCGTCTTACTGCGTTTTGCTACGTTCGCGCACACCTGCCAACGTTAATGCGTCTGTTGTGTATGATCGTAGCGTTCAATGGGTTGTTTTCTCCCCTTTCAATTGGTGTTACTGGGTGGTGACAGTATTTGATTGTTGTATTTAAGCGTAAAGTATCGCGAAATGGGTTAAAGAGACCTAAATGTTGAAGAGTTTAAGAATAAAGGTATGATGGGAACAGTACCGCGGTACGATCTTTACGACTCGTTCTTGCAATTAAACATTGTATCGCCGTGGTTTCAATTCGGTAAAGAGGGTACAGGTGTTAACAAATCATACCTTATCTCTAATTATACCTGGAGTGCGTGATAAGGGAGAAAAGGAACTTTCAATGACTTCTCCAGGTGGTATTGATATTTTCGCTCAATTTCAATACACAAAGTTAGTTTAAATGTTGCTTTCAGACAATATTATTTGAGAAAAGGCATAACCCCCACCACAATATACATTTTCTAGAAGGGAAATTGTGAGGAATTCAACCTCTGAAGAGAAAAGAGTGTAGGGGCAATGGGGTGAGATATGGCTCTTACAAGAAAACATAATTTGTGTCCTTGAAAGTAAAATGTTTTCAAACTAAAGTGCTTCTACTTCACCCTACCCAATTTTAGTGGCCTATTTGAATTCCTCATGAAATTTCCTTTAGAAAATGTAACTTTTGCTATAAGGTAGGGTGAATACTTTCATTTATGCTAACTTGAAGTGCGGTAGATGAGATTTCTTAGAAGCACGCAATGTAAACGCTATGGGTGGCGAGTTCAAGACACATGGCCTGGGGGGCATTTTGCGTAAGTATATTAAAAAGTGCCAAAATATTGTATCTCACTGTATATGTTTAGTGGGGTGACACCCATAAACTGAATACTTTTTCTTACTTATTTTGCTTAAGTTACAACACCCCTGTCTGATGAAGCCAATTGCTAGTGTTTCTGATATCTGCAGAGTATATGCTCTCCGAATATATGTACTTATATAGGGGTCAACTGTTTACAGTTTTAAAACTGTAAAATCATGTAGTTTGCTAAAAAATGCACATGCAAACAGCAATTGGGTCCACCCACTTAAAAAACATGACCGTAAGCGCCAACCATTTTTGTAACATGACATGTGACCCGATGTGAATAGCGGACACCAGGATTTAAAATTTTCGCCACATTTCATTCTTTGGCAAGCAAGTTGTGTTTGTCGAAATATCTACCGTAAATGGGCCCCATTTACGGTTGAAGGGCTATTAGTCTAGAATGGGCAGGTGGTCCTAATACATTGCCTAATCAAAACATAATTTGCATAACGTACCAAATCGCTCCCTGACTGAATTTCCCCTCTAAACGCAACATAATTTTGTCATTTGTTACTACGACAATATGCAGAACTTACCTATTGGCTTCTTGGACATTAATTCGTTTCATACTTTGGTTGGATTCGGTGAAAATTGTCTCATTTTCGTGGTGTGATCACACCAGACAAACAACACTGCGACATGTGCTAGTGTCTCATATGGCATTGTTTTATATTAATAATTCGCTTTTGCGTATCAGATTTGGTCTCTGTTTGTTCGGTAGCCGCGCCAATCATGCATAATCCCCAGTAGAAAGCACACTTTTCTTCAGACGCGGGTAGCCTAGGGTGCATCTATACGCCCCTATAGTTTTTTATATATTTTGTTCATAGTCTTAACTTGTTCCACTTGTCCCAAAACTAATCCCTAATCGTTTTCTACTTTAAATTCGGAGTTTCGTCTTATGGGTCCACCGCAGGCCTGAAGTTTGAAAGTGGGCTTTTCCATTGAAACATGTAGTAAAGTGGGAACTTTGCACCTAAACAAACATCTATAGTATAAAGAATATAGTCAATTTGAAACAAAGTTACTACACTCTTATGGGACTTGTATTTCTTGAATATTCAAAGGGGGGTTGAAAGTCAACAGAAAGAAATTCAGTTCAGGTCAAAGGTCAAAGGACAACACCAGGTCAAAGGTCACAATGTAAGTCAAAGTAGACAATAAATTGATTATTAAACGCGAACACAAATCAACGTACTTGTAAGTGATGTTCAACATTTTCACCCCCTTCAGTTCTAATAACTTGCTCATTGATAAACACAGTGATATCATATTATGTCTTACCACCTAATTGGAAATCCCAACTCTCCAAAAAATCTATTTTGACAAGTCTCCTCTGGAATACCAGGGGAAAACCCCAGTTTGTACTCTTCCCCACTTTGATCTACAGTTCGTGATGGATGACCTGCACTTCAGAGATGCTGATGTCCCATGGCATGACCTCATCTGTTTTCACAAGTTACTGACGTATGAGGTTGTGAACCCAGAGGCAAGTGCAATTAGAGCTTTGAAGCATCAACCTATGGTCTTGACTGGGGACATGGTGTCCCCTTGCAACCTCTAGTGATAGAGTTTTTTCCCACAGATGAGCGAAGTGCACTGGCTGATCAGCTTCTCGCAGTTAAACCCACGTAGAACTAGTAGCGCAAGAAGCGGGGGAGCCGGCCTTAAAATTCGGAAATCCTGAATTTCCAACATTACTTCGCAACAACTCTTGCAGACGTGGCCAGTGCGAACTCTTGTTTACTCTACACTCCTGCAAATAGACATTGGCTTTCTCACTGAAGATGTTACCGACTGTCACATTCTCCTTCATACCAGGAATCCTTGACCAACATTGGTGCCATCAATGTGATCAACAACTGCGTCAGAACCGCGGAGTAAAACTCAGTACGAACTTCTTGGATGTCATCAAGATCTAAAAAGCACTACCAAAATGGGGTGCTGCAAGTTAATGAGCAAGACCGCAAGAACTGCCGAATCTCCTAAAGCGCAAATCAAACACTGATAGCCCTAAATCACTCTAATTCATACACATTTAAGGATTATACTCTGTTCATACAAGGCAGCTAGTTTAACTTGTAGCAGAATCAAGACTACTACATAGCTGACATTGGGCAAAAAGTGCATGGGCTTTAGTATGGGTCTTGTAACCTTTTGATTGATTATTATTACCACTATTTATAATACGGCAGCCATTTTTAAGCACTTAAAGTATATGTTGTCAAAATAGCTGCGCGAAATTGCATACTTGCTTTGTGTCACTTTTAAAATGAGTGGCTTTAGAAAGGGTCTTGAAACCTGCAATAGACCTATTAGCACTATTTATAATATGGCAAGCCATTTAAGCCACATATTAAAGTATGTGTCAAAATAGCTGCTTTAAATAAAAATGCGTAATTTTGCACATTGAACCCTTTCTAATGACCGGTGGACCCATAAGACCAATCGATTTGGATGAAAATTTGATTGTATTTCTTTTGCTAGTGGCACCCCCCATTTAATGCTATGAACAAAATCATAAATAAGTTTTTAAAAATAGGGGGCTATAGATGCACCCTAGTAACACCTCACATTCATTCATCTGTATCCCTGTACTGTTATCTAATCAACGCCGATTTGTTTATTTCAGATATTGGATATCCAATTTTAAAAAACTTGTGATCTGGCACGTGGATCTTGTTTTGACCAGGGAAGAACACATGGGAATCTCACTGTGGCTGTCTGCTGATTCCCGTATATTCATTTTCATGTACATTCATCACACTCCCCGTTTTAGTTTAACCTTCGCACGGTGGGAATATTACCCGCTCGACAGCTAAGGGACGAAACAACTTCCTCATCATGCAGTAGGCACGCAGCAAACAGCTCGCTTATGTCCGATGACGTATGGAAATGGCATAGCATTCGGGCATAAGCATTGGATGGCAGGAACGACATAGCGGTTTCGCAATCGTCAATGGCGTTGCCCTGTGGTGTCACCAATTGCTGAGACACGTCACATTTTCTTTCTCGACTTACATTGGGACTATTCCATTTGTGGCAAGGGTTGAGCACTGCATAGCTTCGTAATATTTGAAATATCTTGTTGCGCCTTTCAAGAGCATATCATTTGGTCTGGATACATTTCTACTGCTTAAAATATCTACTTTTCCGTAGTCAATGCAAACGAGCTATACATGCCTATATGTGAAATGAGGCCGACATTGCAACTTTCCCTTGTCGCATTATTTCCCCTATGCGCCACTGGCCCACTAGTTCATCCATCAACTGCATTGTGGTCTAAAAGCATCACTGTAACGTCACTTTTCCAATTTCACACAAACCATGATTGAGACCGGAGCTCAAAGGTTATTTTTTCCAAATTTGTAAATTGTACACAACGGGATCGACACAAAAGATCATTCAGAACAATCAACATTCCTCAAAAATATATCCCAGGGATTCTTATGGTAAGATCCCACCATTTTTCCGAACATAAACAAAAAACAATAGCGTCACAAAAGTTGAACGCTGCCAGCCCGGTTTTCTGTGAAGCTTAAAGACTCAATCTGTAGATAGCACGTGAAGCATATGCTATCTACAGTCTCAGATTGAGTTTCTCGATCAAGCAGTAAGGATCTTTCCTAAACGAGTAGAACTTTTGGTAACACGCGTATTAATCCCCTAGTGATATCGGCAATTTTGAGGCAATTTTCTTGTATAAATTTCTACTTTGTTGTGCCATCTCTGTCTGCATCACCATTGTCACCCGATTAGTGTTTTTGGTTCTGTTGGATCCACTGCGCCACAGCTCAACAAAGTTGAGCAATGAAGACCCAACAAGGGCCACAACCAGAGATGTGGTACCATATCTATTCGCAGGTATAGTTTCCTTGACAATTACCACCGTAACTGTCCAAAATTCACTTTTTGCAAATTGGGGGCACTCTTTCAAAATTTTCCTTTGCTTTAACCTACAGACCTGGTTGAATAGTATTATTTTTCGCAGTGGCTCTTCGTACCGTGGCGTTGCTAATTGCTAACAATTTCGTCTTATTCGCACTGCGACAAATGGGCTTTCTTACGATGCGTTTGCCTAGCTACTTGGTTCTTTATTTCTTCCGCCGCTTCAATTTATGATCACATTCTCTCAGACCATTGTTTTGGGAGTCGAAGCTGTTTTGTAGACAGACACTCTGCCGAAACTTCTTAAACCGGAGACTAATATAACTCTAGCTTACTCTATAGCTTGAAATATAGTAAGAGCACATGGTCAATGGATGTTGACCATTTTCACAAATTGAAAATTTGGCAGCCCCTTATAATGGCGCAATGTACATGGTGTGGAGTCTGGCCCAATCGCTTTTGCCAAGGAGAGGATGGGCACTTGTTCTTGTGGCACAGATTCCGTCCCTTTACCTTTTATACTGTCGAAGCTCGGCCAGGGTACTGTATTTTTCATTGAAAATATGGAAAATTAAAAAAAACAAAAAAACCGAAAAAGAAGAAAAATACAAAATTTAAAATAAGTACAAACTAAATTAACAATCAAATATTTTTTTACAAAAGTAACAAGCAATTAATAAATTGGTCCTACATAAAAAAAGATCAGAGTAATAAAAAGAAGTATAATGATAAATAAAACAAAATGATAAATATAAGCAATTCAAAACAATAAATAAAGGAAGTGAGAAGAACAAAAAAATAATACAAATTCAATAATAGAAAATACAAGTAAATGAAAATACAGCAATAAAAAACAAAATTTAAAAGAAAAATGAATAAAAATAAAAAGCAATACCCATATAAAGATGAAACAAAAATGAAAAGACATTATAGCATCTATTACTCTGCTGCCCATTATTGAAAATGCAGCATTCTGATTGCCGTTGTACTGCCCATTATTCTGCAATATAATGGGTCGCCAATCATTTTCTCATTATATCACGCTGGTTGCGGGTACTAGAATAGAAAAAAGGGTTCGCTATTAGTTATGGGCTCATAATGTATTCCTCGGCTAAAATAAAATAATGACTCGGCGCGCCTCTCCATTATTTTATTTTTTTCCGTACCTCGGATCCACATTATTTCCCCATAAGGATACTGCATCACCCTTTTATTTCTTAAAAAATTATAAAAATAAACATTTATAAAATGAATGCAAATGATGACAAACCCAAAAAAAAAGTTTCTTTGGAAGTAACAGCAATCCCAAATTGTCACCAACAAAACTGAAAGAAACAACGAGAAAAATACCCCCCACACAACCACACCGCGGAGAAGGTTTTTTGAATATATATGGCTCGCTGGTTGTTTTTAACATATACCAAAAAACTTAATGACACTTTTAGGAGCCCCACACAAAATTGGTATCAGCCCAGCTGAATTCATTTTTGTCTTTATTAAGTATAGACCCTGCTTAGCCTCCCATAGCTTAACAAGTTGGGGTGATTTCCTCCATGTATGTGCTGAACATGCTTAAACAGCCAAATGTTAACAGAAGTCTGTCTACCTAGCAAATAGTACAAATTTAGAATTACCTTCCATGCAACAAAGAACAACATGTTGAGATTCATCGTTCATCATAGCATTCTGTACCATGTTAGATCTTTTCAGAAAATGGACTCCTCACATTTGCCTTGTTCTAATGCGGTTGGTCAATCAATAATGATGTTGCGGACGTTACCTTTTTCCGCCATGTCACACCAACTTTACCGAGCAGTTGCCTTAAATTAGAGCAGGTTGTAAGTCATGTGCTTAGCATGTACAATATTTTCATCTATACCACTAATAATGAAACAAAAGAATTTTTTTTTTTAATTTTATGGGTTTTTAAAAATCTATGCACTTAGTAAAAAAGATAATTTTCCGTCAACATTTTTGTAACATACGGACCATGTACATTCATGTTTTGGCCTAGGCGACAGCTATGACCTCAGAATTTAATTTGTATATTTGAAATAGAGCGGGAGCAAGGACCTTGGGTCAAAATTCATCGTTCATGTCCCACTACTCCAGCGTTTGACACCTTTGGTATTTAGTAGAGACCCTCTATATCAATGCAATTTATGGTTCAAATTGTGGTACTTTTTCAATAGGGGCAATTAAAGTTAACCAGGGGTCAAACTTTTAAATCACTCCAAACCTGTTTGAAATGTACGCCATATTGTCCCGTCTAGTCATAATGATTCCATATGTTATGTTTGTACCATCTAGGCCATTGTTTTAGAGTTATGGGTAACATGGCTAAAGTGCAAAAAAGGTTCAATTTCCATTTGTACAGGGGTCAAAATCAGAAGTTCCTCCAATTTTGGTAAAAAATAAAACATATTGTCA
>JAMKCH010053815.1:0-16589 GCA_023653785.1 Ophioderma brevispina
TAGTTTTGGATTGTGTCAAAATTGTATCAAAGTTTGACAAGGGAACGCTGATCTCAACCTGCATGCTGTGCACTTAACAAAAGGCATCTCATCCCGATCTACATGTCTATGCAGAAAATATCTAGCCCTGGTGAATTGGTATGCGGGGTTACGGAATTCAGCATTTTTCTTAGGAGGTGTGCGCCTGACTGGCTGCCTCTCCATCACTGGCTGTCAACTTTTGTTTTAATATGTGTTCGTGAGTGTCTGTTCAGCTTTAATTTTGTACCAGAGGGAAACCATTACATCAGGAACCTCGGACATTTTTTGGTGTTTCATACTGAACTCTGCTCATGGTTTTTTAAAGAAATATTATTTTGGATCTTGTACATAAAAGTATACTTGGCCTACATTTTTACTACTCTGTATACAACTCCTCTGGGAGTCATCTGGGCAGGCTCCATAACTGTAAGCTGATAACTGTAAGCTACTTTACTCAGCCATTTGTTATATCATCAATGTCTGGACATTCAACTGCATTTTTCCTTTGTATTGACAATTGACTTGTATTTATTCTACAATGGAGCTATTGATTTTAACTATGTTGCTTTTGGCTGGCCCTTTAAACCAGTGGGCAAGTTCCATTGGCAATATACACACTGATAATATGGAACTTATTCTACATAATGTACTGTTTAATGTCCAAGTGCCTCATCGCATTAAGTTTCTTGCCACAAGGATCCCATATTATGGCAATGCTACTTCCACTTTCAAATAGACATCCTGCTTACTGTTACATTAACCCAAATCCTGGGCCCAACACATCTGTACCCTATATGATCACTCCTGGATATAAAAACCAAATAACTTATGACAGAGATCAAATTCTTGCCCTCAATACACCTAGTGTGTTACCAGCGTTGTTGACAAATCACATCAAATCACTAGGTATCCAACCACCATCTTTTCAAGCACCTGGCTCCATTAAAACGCCCATCTCAAGACGTACACACCGAGGAGTAAAAGGAGGTCGACACAGAGTGCAAGTAAAACAACAAATTTCAGTACCAACGAAAACTGTTAAAAGAACTCCTAAACACCCATGTGTTTCTTGTGAACGCGGTGTTGTGTCACGGTCCCGTGCAATTAGTTGTGATATGTGTGATAAGTGGACTCATGCACGTTGCTCTGGTTCTATATCTGATAAGTTATATGATCACCTAGTGCTCAGAAACACTAGCTTTTCTTTTATTTGCAATAGATGTTTAATGCAAACTTCCCTTTAACAATGTCACTGACTATAAAGAGGCTATCCACAAAGGCTCTATATATAAAGATCCTATTCAAGTGACTCTTGGTCTCAAGAAATCTATTTCCGTTACTAAAGGTAAGGTCTTCATTTTATGCATTTTAACACAAGATCTCTCCTGCCAAAGATTTCTGAATTGCGTTCTATAATATCTAGTTCCAACCCAGATGCTCTAGCAATATCTGAGTCATGGCTGGACGAATCAGTACCAGATAATGAAATCAATATTCAGGGGTACACAGTGCTTCGCCGTGATAGAAATCGCGAAGGAGGCGGCGTGTGTATCTACGTCCATAACGATATTGCTTTTAACAACCGGTTGGACCTGCAAAGTGATCATTTAGAAAATCTTGGGGCTAGAGGGATTCTTTCTACCTAAAACCAAAGCCAATTCTTTTTTGGTTGTGTATTATCGTCTCCGAGGACAATCAAATTTCTTGTTAATTTTGAAGAATCTATTTCAAAAAAAAAACAGGTTCGATGCGAACTGATCCTCAGGGTGATATCATATTGATTTTTTTAAAAAAGATAGCTTACTTGTAAGGGACTATTTTGGTACCTTACATCTATTTGACTTCGAACACAATTACAACAAGAACGCGTATTACCGATACAACATCTACTTGCATTGAATCATATTTCCCGCACTAATAATCCTGAGGGGACCCCCCCCCAATTCGGTCAATATAGGTAAGATACAATTGGTCTTAGCGACCACCGTCTTATACACTTTGAAACTAATTGGTAAGTTATCTAGGTTGGTTGAAACATGAGTAGAAAATAATAATCTTTCCCTAGAGGGATCCAAATTGGAAGGCTGAGCTTTCGGCACCCTAGCGAATGCCATCAATTCAGAGAAAACTAAACAGACATGTGTTGCACCTTATTATACACCAGTAAACAAAAGGGGGGAAGAGAAACAATAATCCGATGATCAAAGGATCCCCCAGTAATTAAGGTTCCGGTTCATTTAAGGCGGGATGGCAATCCTTTGAGTTAGGTATACCCCATCAGAGGAACTTCCGCTCCTTTGTCCATATTGAAGTTGGTAGGGTAGACTTGATGTACAAAGCTCCATGAGTTTCAGGTTTTGGTGATAAGAGGAAACGGGACACTTACTCTTGACACGACTGGATATCGCAAGGAAGACCGAACCGATCATACTTGAATGGGATCTCACATCCAGTGGTCAGCCAAACCTCGGTGCTTCGATCGCTCTTTCAAATGTAGGAGTAGAACCCTTGTCAAAAAACTACCTCCCACCCAAAATGAATTTGGCACTGACTACAAAAAAGTTTCAGCAGTTTTATTCTGATAAGGGTATAACGGGTTGGTGCTGTCAAGCTTTCTCCGGTATCGTTTTTTATTTTTCCGCCTTTTCCATAGTTTTTTTTGATCTTTACTTACTCAGATTTTGTCTATTCTGAATTGTGTAAAAAACTGCAGCCTAATAAGAGTACTGGCTTGGGACATAACATTCCAGCAAAATTTCTCAGGGATGGGGCTTCTGTTTTGAAAGGACAATATTACAGTCATAATTAATTTATCCATCTAAACACCAATGATGTAAACTGATCGACCGGAGTTGTGCCAGTTTCAGCCAATTTTAAAAAGGAAGTAGATCTGAAGTGGGAAAATTATAGGCCTCTCAGAATCCATGGGTTTGTTTCTTAAAAATTATGAAAAATTCTGTGTTACAATCAGCTTGACAATACTTAAATGAAAATCAACTCCTGTATTCACACCAATCTGGTTTTAGAGGTAGTTTTTCTACCGATACATGGTCTCATTCATCTTACCGATCATGTGCGTACACAGATTATCAGGGTAACTACAGGGTATGGTGATGTTGGATCGACAAAAAGCCTTTGAAACGGTCAATCATGATATCCTGTGCAATAACTTCATGCTAATGGCGATCGAATCGATAGATTGCGTTCAAGATCGTACCTAAGTATAGACAGCCAGATGTGTGTGTGAATTAAAACCAACTCCAAGCCTATGTCAATCACATGCGGTGTGCCTCAAGGGCAGTGTCTTGGGGTCCACGTCTTATTTCTATGCTATGCAACCGACCATATGCCAATCAGCGTTGACTGTAAGCTTTTACTCTATGCAGATGATAGCGCATTGATTGTTGATTGCAAAAGATCCCAAAGGGGAAATTGCGCTTAAACTCAGCATGGAGTTCGAGTCGTGTCAGCTAGTGGCTCATTGACAACAGTGTCTCTTCACTGGGTAAGGACTGAGGCCATTCTGTTGCATCAAACAGGAAAATTAAAAGAAGAACAATGAACTTAATGGTACGTGCAATCACAAACTATTAAATTCCTTAACGGTCAAATATTGGGGAATCACAGTGGACCAGTGTCGTCAGGGGAAAGCGTTGCAAATATTGTAATTAAAAAAAGAGCCGGGAAGACTCAGGTTTCTTACAGACAATTCCCAAATTCTTGGATCAAAAACAATCGCAAAACTTAGGTTCAGCTTTGATTCAGTGCTATTTTGATATTGTTGTTCATCCCTGGTTTTCAGGGCCTTTCTAAAAAATCCAGAAACAAACTAAGGTCATGCAAAATAAGATTGTCAGAACTTTTTTTTTGTACTTGGTCTGGATCAGAACACCATGTTGGCCAGGATGAACTCGATAAATTAGGGCTTATTTAAATTTGAGGATATGTGGGTCCTACAATTGGAAGCGTAACCATTGTCTTCAAAATTTATAATAAAAACATCTCGCCAAAGTATTGAGTGATCTTTTTTAAAAGTTCAGAAAAGGCATCGATATAATACCAGGGAAAGCCACCTTAATTTTGTGGTTCCAAGGGTTCGGGGGCAGTTTAGCAGCAAAACTTTCCAATTCACTGAATAGGCATGGAAATCCCTTCCAGGCACTATTAAATCAATCAACAGCTACGGCCCATTTCAAAAAAGAAGTTAAATCTCATCTTGCCATGAAACAAGATCGAGAGAATGAAGGATTGCCATTTCCTTGTCAATGCTGTGGTGTATCTGTTTTTGTCTTTGTTTTCTCTTCTTGCTGTTTGTCCTTTTGTAAGGACCCCAATGGAAATGCTCTTGGGGCTTTTTGGGCTATCCTTGTCTTCATCAAACATGCTTTTCGTAAGTGTTCCTTTTTAATATCTTTTTAATTTTGGTTTATATATATTATTTATAGTATTTTATTTATGTGAATTTAATGTGCATCTGTTGTTTGAGATAACTGAATAAAATATGATGAAAATGAAAAAAGCATCATTTATTTACCGAAAAGGGTGTTGATATCGTAAGTAGGCGGACTTTCCTCTGCCCAAAAGGCAGTCCAAGCTCAAGCTCTTTTTGCTAGCCTACAGATGTACAGTACAGACTACAGTACAGTAAGGCCTTTTTTTGTTAAGTAGGCCTCAGGCTCCGTTTCACATTGACATCCAATCAATGAACAAAAAATATATTCATGAAGGATATAAAACAAAGGGAAAATAGTTACCCCCCGCCCTCCAGTTCACCTCGGGGACCAACAATTACAACAAATCCCTCATGATCATAAATATTTGTATATATTACCCCTCAAAAAGTTCCCATCTCAAGGTCTGAATAGAGCTCATCCCAAGAGCTTCTTGGTGCCTCACCCCTTCACCCTGTTAAATTTATTTAACCCCTCAAAAAGTGGCCATCTTGAGGGTTCTGAATGCGTCATCCAAGAACTTTTGGGGGCTTGCCCCTGGACCCCCAACATGGGCGCTGCGCCTACAGCCCCACCCCTAAAAAAGAAAGCAATTGGCGGCTCGCTACGTGTAGTTCCCCTTCACATACAAGCTTATACTGCCAGTCTCAGTGTACAAAGTCAGACAGTCTTTTCTTTAAAACGGTTACTATTACCCCTCAAAAAGTGGCCATCTTGAACGTCCAGCACAACTTCCAATTGGGATTATGATACCTGGCCCAATCGGGCTTCTAAACATCCCAATTTGGCCCAAATCCTGTTCCCTGTTGTTTGTCCCGCATGCAAAACTCACAAGGTTGTTGGAAGCCATCTAAATACCCAATCTAGAGGAGATTGCCATATTACAAGGTCAAAAATTGGGACAGTCTCCATCTACAGTCGTTCCCACAGTCTTCATTTTTATTAATTTAAGTAGTACTTTTCCGTTACATGAAGTGAAAAGAAAGATATCTGCCAAGAAAGACTATCACTTAATGGGGGTAACCCGGTCGAAACGGGTCATTTACAGCAAGTGATGTTGTGCAAGTCTTTGTACATGTATATACCATTGATCGCTACACACATACACTAATACTTTGATGTAAACAAATACACACGGAAAATACTTGGAATAGAAGATCATGATGATGCATGATTGATTGAGGGAATATCCCCGGGAATATCAAAGTCAATGGGGGAGATGGCAGATGATGAACTTGAGTGAGTTAATGATTTTAGTTTTAGCTTGTTATGAGTCCGGTCAAGTGTACTGAGCGTTCAGTTGTTTACCGGGACCAGCATACAGGTTGAGTGACCTTGCTACCAAGAAAGTGCTGGTGTGACCGACGGTGTTTTCCGCTTGTGTTGTGCTGTGCTAGTATATTTGTTTTCACATTACTAGTGAAACTTTGGATTTTATTATTTAAAAAAAAAAGACAAAAATTAATGAAAGGCGGACCGGGAGCCACCGGGAGATTTGAAATCCAATACAGTATAGAGTGTTAATCTGTTGGTTGAGTTTTTTATTGATAAAAAACATGTTCGTGGCATCTTATGAGACAAAGTATGCCTATAATATTATGACCAAAGTTGTACTCTCTGTATGCCCGCGTTATACCGAAGCTTGGCGTATTCATAATGTAATGCAACTCGTTGCATTTATTTATATGATCTATTACTGGAATCATTAAAAAAGTGAGTATAAATTTTGAGGTTACTCAAGCTTTAAAATCTCATGGATAAAATATGTGTAACTAATATTTTATTAAAAAGGTTTCTCCTTATTTATGTTTTGATTTTAACATGTAGATCATGAAAGGTGCAACTGAAAGTGACTGGTCTGAGACATGCTGGAAAATAGTCTTTATTTTTATATCTTAAATCTAGTCCTAAAATTTAAAAAGTGAACTACAAATTGATGCCATAATTAATGAACTTTTATTTTCTTGTTCAAAAATCGACCCCCAAAACTTTCCCTAAATACCCCGGGGAATGTTTTTTAGCAAAAAAATCAGAATTGTCTGAAAAAAAATCATATTGCTAGGATTTGACCTTTCCAAACTATCATAGTCCCGTTCGGGTTGTTCTAAAATCCCGATCTGGATGTGTTCTAAAATCCCGTTTGGGAGTTGTGCTGGGCTTTGAAGGTTCTGAATAGCTCAAATTTAAGAGCTCATCCAGCCTACAAAATCCCCATGACCATGGGACCGCAGTCCCGAAAAAAATTGACAACGCGAAAATTTTCAAAAGGAAATCAAACAAAAACACCTAATTTATACAAAAAGGTTCAAATACGGCCAATATTGCACCAGACTGTGTCAAAATACTGGGCCAGCTGTAAGGACTTTGTGCTAAATGGCCTTGTGATGTGCACTTCCTGCACATATTTGACAGACACTTTGCCCACTTCTTTTGAAGGTCCCAGGCAGACAATTTTTTTTTGGTATGCCTGTTCCGGAGGCTCACCCATGGACCCCAGAAGGGCTCTGCTTCTGCACCCCTCCAGCAGTCCTAAAATGGCCCCTTGACCCCACCCGTTTAAGCTTGAAGTTTGCACCCTTGTAACAAGGCACTTGCAGTATTCATTTTTGGTTTTATTGGTCAACAAGAAATGTCTCTAGAGCAGAGCATAAAGAAATGGCCCTTAAGTGGGTTCCGAACCACACCCGTTAGTTTGAATTGTTTTATACACTCATTACGCTTCACGACTCTTACTGCAGCAATAACACACTTTATTTCCCCCCCCCCCAACCAAGTGTCTAGCGACGGCCCTGAAGGCGAGGCAAAATTTTAAGATTTTTTGTGTTATTTGTCAAAAAGGCTTAACAGTTTGGTAAAAAATGTCCACTTTTTGGCCATATTAGCCCCTCTACACAAGTCGGGGGAATATCCCCTTTTGAAAAAAAATCACCCCTCATCTAAAAATCTTGGTTATGGCCTGATCATTACACAGATGGAATAAAGTACAACTTGTAAAGCAATGAGTTCAAGTAAGTTTCAATGGGTGACTATGCAGGGAGCCCTGTTTCATTTTGTTTTGGGCAAGCTAATAAAAGCCATTTTTAGCTTAACAATGATTTGCTATACTGCCAATCTTCACAGAAGAGACCATTAGTTTTCCTGTATACTTACCAACTTCAATATCATTCATAATTCCATTTCCATGTTCTTCATTCTGATGCTTCATATTCTGAAAATTAGCAAACTCTGCATTGTGAAATAGGCATCTATTCCATGGTAATCCTTCTGCTGCGAACTCCATCTTGGCTATATTCTTTCCTTTATCTATAAACATACAATAAACTGAAATTTTGTATCACAAAAAAAAAAAAAAAAATGATTTGTTACAAAGAACATGTCCTGTTTATTGGGTAGTTGTTATAGTGCGTGAGTCCTCAGTTTAATCGCTCAATGGGATTTAAATCAAACCCTCTAAGGCGGACTCAGAGGAAGGGCCCACTATGAGCTAGTAAATCTCAATTCCTTTGGGCACTTCAGTATCTTCCATTCGACAATGTATTTTGAAAATACACCACCTGGTTTAGGGTATGATATATGATACCAAAATCCCACAGGTCAGTCATGTCAATGTATGTACAAGTAAACCCACTGAACTGTGTCCTTGGTGGATGAGTCATAGTGTAACTCATAGTGCACCCCAACAAGTTCAAACAATTTGGTGTTTTTGCACTGTGTGAAATGGCTAAGCTCAAATCAAAGTCCTTCATATTGTAACCATAGCTTTGTTATAAATTGGATCCAAAATTTTTGTATACAAAAAAAACAGTATCCTTGGGACTGTAATACTATACATGATGTGTACTACATGAAAATGAAAAATCTGATTTTTTCTCAAACTTGTGGAATTTAAGTATTTTAGGTGACTACCTTTAGTTTAGGTGACTCTCTTTAATTAAGGGTTGTTTTTACAATCAGGGTACCTCGTTAAAGTAAAAGTACAGTCTCGTGCCGATCAAGCCTACAAAATCCCCATGACCATGGGACCGCAGTCCCGAAAAAAATTGACAACGCGAAAATTTTCAAAAGGAAATCAAACAAAAACACCTAATTTATACAAAAAGGTTCAAATACGGCCAATATTGCACCAGACTGTGTCAAAATACTGGGCCAGCTGTAAGGACTTTGTGCTAAATGGCCTTGTGATGTGCACTTCCTGCACATATTTGACAGACACTTTGCCCACTTCTTTGAAGGTCCCAGGCAGACAATTTTTTTTTGGTATGCCTGTTCCGGAGGCTCACCCATGGACCCCAGAAGGGCTCTGCTTCTGCACCCCTCCAGCAGTCCTAAAATGGCCCCTTGACCCCACCCGTTTAAGCTTGAAGTTTGCACCCTTGTAACAAGGCACTTGCAGTATTCATTTTTGGTTTTATTGGTCAACAAGAAATGTCTCTAGAGCAGAGCATAAAGAAATGGCCCTTAAGTGGGTTCCGAACCACACCCGTTAGTTTGAATTGTTTTATACACTCATTACGCTTCACGACTCTTACTGCAGCAATAACACACTTTATTTCCCCCCCCCCCAACCAAGTGTCTAGCGACGGCCACTGAGAGCTAGGCAAAATTTAAGGATTTTTGTGTTATTTGTCAAAAGGTTAACTTTGGGTAAAAAAGGGTCCACTTTTGCAAATTAGCCCCTCTACAAAATGGGGAGACCCCTTTTGAAAAAAAATCACCCCTCATCTAAAAAATCTTGGTTATGGGCCTGATCAGTTACACATGATGGAATAAGTACATTGTAAAGCAATGATTTTCAAGTAGAGTTTTCACTGGGTGTACTAGTGGAGTGAGCCTGTTTCATTTTGTTTTCACGCTAATAACATCCATTTTTAGCCTAACAATATTTGCTAATACTGCCAATCTTCACAGAAGAGAACATTAGTTTTCCCTGTATACTTAACCAACTTCATCATCATCTCATATTCATCTTTCATGTTTCTTCCTTTCTGAGCTTTCATATTCTGAAAATTCAGCAACTTCGCAGCTGTGAAATTAGGCACTATTCCATGGTACTCCCTTCTGCTGCGAACTCATCGTGGCTATTATTCTTTCCTATCTAATAAAATACAAATCAAACTGAATTTGTAGATTTATGTTATCAAAGAACATGGCCTGTTTATATGGTAGTTGTTTATAGTGCTGGAGGTCCTCAGTTTACTAGCTCAACTGGGATTTAACAGAAACTCTCTTAAAGGCTGACTCAGAGGAGACGCACCACTATGAGCTAGAAAATTCTCATTCCTTTGGCACAGTTCAGTAGCTTCCATTCACCAATGTATGTTGAAAATATCCCACCTGGGGGGTTTATGGTATGATATATGATACAAAATCTCACAAGGTCATTTCATTAATGTATTGACAAGTACAACCCACTGAACTGTGTCCTTGGTGGATTGAGCATAGTTCCAACTCATAGCTGCACCCTCAACAAGTTCAAACAATTTGTGTTTTTGCACTGTGTGAATTGCTAAGCTCAAAGCAAGGCCTCCTATTGAAACCATAGCTTGGTTATAAAATTTTGGATCAAAAAAAAAAAAAACAAAATTTTTGTTATCCACAGTATTCTATGGGCTTGTAATACTATACATGATATGTACTACAATGAAAATGAAAACTCGATTTTATCTCAAACTTGGAATTTAGTATTTTAGGTGGATCTACTTTTTTTTAGGTGTACTCTCTTTATTGAAGGGTTGTTTTACATCAGGGTACCTCTTACAGTACAGTAAAGTCATCGTGCCAGCAGCTCTGCGCGGAGTGCCCATCCTCTTATCCCTTATCGTTTGGGCCAGACTCCTCTGTATTATGTTGCTGTGGGGGTTTCCGCCACTCCTCCCGCACAGCGAAGTCTGTTACTTTTCCCGCATTGAATAATGCTGTTACCCATTTATACACCTGGGTGAGAGGAGTATTAAGGTAAGTGCTTACTCAAGGGCAACACACTTGCCGCAGTTTGGGGGGGACTCAACTCCCGAGCTTTGGATTGCGGGACGATCGCTCAATCCACTGACCACACATTCCCTCTATTACCTCTTGGCTAAACACTACATGTACCCATAGAAAACATGTCTATACTTTTTTCATATAATGATACTATGGCCAACCTTAAAGCCACCAAAAGCACACCTCAGTGCAAGGGAACCATTTGAAATGCTTTGAATGACTACCAAATATGAACATATGTTTGGTCATTTTCACAATCAGTTGGTGTAACTTTTGTACCCTCGGGACTGTCAACATTTTAAAAGTACTTTTTTATTTGTTATTTCAATAAAAAAGTACTCCCAAAAGATCAAATTTGTTAATTACTGTTTTTGGAGCTTAATCTATTGCAAAATATGTGTAATTTTGGAAATAAATGTTGGCATATTGGGTACATTTGAGCAAAAACCAATTTGTCTTGTGAAAAGCCATTTTTTCAAATTGTAACATAATTTTCAGCAATTTCGAGATCTCTTGTTAATTCAAAAGTATATGTAGTCCAATTTTACACTGCTTTTTTACTAGTCCTTGGTTGAATCATAAATATTGGAAGGGAAGAGCAAATTTTTGACAGAAATCTCATATCAACTCCAATTTTTAACTTTTTAAAATAATGTTTTCATGAGCCAATCGCCAGCATGCTCCTTTTACTAAATCTCTTCAGTGCTGGGTACTTCCTGACACAAATCTCAGAAAATCTGTAATTCTTAACACCGTTGAATTTGACACTTGCAAGTCGTTTCGGAGCCTGACAGTTAACATTGTTAAAATATTTCGGAAGTGACAAAGATTTTACCATGGCTTTTGTTGAATAATAAATTGAAGACACATGACTCCTAATTTTTCATTGCAAAACAACATATTCTTCATTCCAATTATAATGAGATAACAAATATACTTTGCAAGGTGTCACACAAACAAATTCTAAGGTGCAGTACTGTATAATGACTTGAGGTTATCTATGTTGCAATGAAACTAACATTTGTTGTAAAAAATTACAATTCACATTGAGACCGTTGTGCAAAAGTTCTTCCAAAAAATTGGTACTTCCTTACAACAAATTACACTTTTTAAGCAAGATTTTCAATGTATAAAATTCTTATGAACTATGGCAAATACACATCGTTCGGGGTGACAAGATGGTAACAATTGTTTTCATGACCTGTGTTGATTATAACACAGACGCTGGTCTATATTTTGGCATTTTAACAGCTATATTCATCTAGTTTACAAGAGGATGAATTCCTTCTTTTTACCAAAGAAAAGCATGCAGGACACTTGTAGTACAGTAAATCCCACATAGGTTGCAGGCCAACAGTGTACTTGAAGCAAGCTTATATAAAAACAATAAGAAAATCACTGGTGTGCTCACTTCTCGCGCATGTTTAACTAAAAACATAACATTGGCATAAAAACATAAAAACTTTTGTGTGGACGCTATTTACATTGCCATGATTTTGAAAAAAATATCATTTGGAGGCAACATTGTGATTTCAATGAGAATGGTTATATTCTCATCCTGCAAACATTATACTTATTTTACGTGTCTTTTTTCATTTCAAGCTCATTTTTCATTAATGGTTTCATTTCTGATTTCCAGTTTGTTAGCTTTATGTAAATCAATAGCCATGATACCATTTATAGGCAGTTTTGTTTCTTAAAAGGTGTGATGTGTTTTCTACAGTGTTACAAAAAAAAATTAAAAAAAGATGCTGCTGGGTCATTCCATGCCAAAAACGGGAAGTTCACCATCTTTGATTTTGCTTTTCATTTTGCCCATGCATCTATCTTTCTGATTTCCAGGGCACAAGATCACCAAAAAATCATGTGTTCTATTCTTTATAGCAGCCTGTCGAATTAAGTTTATGACTGAGGCCATTCCGTCATTTGGGTTGACAACCAAACAATTAATGCCATTCTATGAGACATCTGCTGAATTCTAACATTCCAGCGCATTACCTGCTCATTTGTTAGCTATTTGTTGATACGTGGCCACTCCCATTGATCAAGTGCTTATGTTACCTGTTACTAAAGCTTCAATGGTGATCCCCTTTAATTTCTCTAGGGATCACGAAGCATGATATTATTTCTGCTGAAGAGTTTTTAAATGCTCTGCATGATTGTATGAAAACCGGAGAACAAAAAGTGTGCGCCCTCTCAAAGTTTGGGAACCCTTAACGTTATCACTAAAATTACCTCTCTGCCAACTTTCATTTAATTTTTTGTTGATTGTACTTTGGTAGACTTTCATAGTAGATTCCAATTGATAGTAGAGTTATGGGTGGAGTTTGGACTTATCGTCCATACTCACAATAGGGGACAAGACATAGCCAGAAAATCTTTTGATTTTCTTCCTCGTATACAAAGTAGATTGGTTTGTAAAGAAACGGCCACTACAAATAAGTACGTTGTTCGTCCATCAATACTGGATTGTGGCAGTGTCTTAAACATGTTTAAGTAACCGGTACCATAGGCCTTAAAATAGTGATTCTTCGCTTTTGATACAGTGCAAAACACTAAACGGATGATTGCTTTGTAATGACTTAATTGGGCAATTTACATGACCACATGCTTGTGTTTTTATTACTCATGTGGACTCATAGTGTGTCTACCCCATAATTGGTTTTAAAAATGCCTACCAACAACATATATCATAAATTTTAGAAGCCTTCAGTCACCTGTGTTTAACAATGCAGAACTTTTGTCATCACTATTCATAAAATCAGCATTCACCCGCTTTCACTGAACTATTCCTGAATTTAGTTTTGCGCTTTCTTTTTGAACATCTCAGTGTTCAAAATTCCTTCGAAAATTTGGTATAGCAGGTCTGACATTTTTTATCAAAATGGATCTTTATATATTTGGCATGTAAAAAAATGCTATACATAGCCAAAATTTGTGAGTCAGTTACTTCAAATGGGTAGAATTTTGCTACGCTAAACGGGGAATTTGCACACTGAACATTCTAAGGGTTTCTGCTTTAGACTATTGATTGGGACTGTGAATGGCCCTAGACGTGTACCCCAGTCTCGGGTCTGTCTCTGGGTTTAGAGGCACTGCTAAAGATAATGCTCAACAAAAACTTGAGGAATTTTTCAGCTTACCACTCCCTAGCTGGACAGTCCTGCCCAAACCAACTTGTCCACAGAACGTGAATTGCTAAGGGCTCCTGGAATTAACCCTTAGGTAGGGAGTAGCCCCGCCGAGACTGTACTAATCTGTAGGGAAACTGTATCCAGCTGTATCGATTCACAAAATTTGACCGGCATTACCATGCGCACTTTCGGTAATTTTGAATGCTAATTACTGGGGACCCATTCATACGAACACAACAGGTGGTTACAACGGCCGCGACTTCATAGGTCTCCGTTTTCGATACGCTACTTCAGCTACTTGAATAGCTCCTTTAATAGTTTTGATTCAGTGCAAGAATTATGCAGAATACAGTTTTCCTTTCATGGCTTTTTTTTTGGGGTGCATTCATTTATGTGTACATGCATTGTTTTAACTAGAGCACCTAGAGTGCCCAGTATGAAAATAACAATAACAATAAAATTTAAAAAAGACAGTGAATGAAAGCGAGTAATCATAAAGTTGTCCTTGTGATTTCTTCTCGTTTTTTTTTTTGTTTGGGTTTATTTGATGGTTTGTTGTATATTTTCCTTATTTATGATTGAGGGCTTTCCTTCTGAAAATAAATAGGGTACCCTGCTTCGGTCCGGTAAACCTCCGTCGCGTCCGGGGGAATTCTCCCCCTCCCCTCCTTCCCATTTCAGACCACCCTTCGACTGAAAACACGTAAACCCATTTCTAGGGGTAATTTTACCGCAAACAGGTACCAACTATTCATCTCCACCATGTTAGACCTTCGACCTATGTGTGGTGACCTTTGACCAACAGACTTGTGTCTGTCCCAGGTCGTAGTTTTCTACGCAATTGACCTCTAGATGCCTTGCCCTTTTGGGGCACTCTTCAAACCCTTATAACAAGCGTCAGACTAGCTAGGCTGGGGGTTCTCCCCTTACCTTCATGCTAAATATTAGACCCGTTAGCCCCCCCCCCGTCAACTCCCCCTGCGGAAGCGACGCGTAATACAAATACAGATGTAAGGGCTGAATTTAGACCCACTTTTTAGCATTCCGTTGTCACCCAAATACCCAATATTTTAGTTTGTTTTTTTTAATTTCACCCCAATTACCCCTATTTGTGAATCATTATCTAACCACTTGTCCACTCCAAAGACCCCTATTTGTGGGAAAAATAAAATTACTCAATCCCAAGACACGATTTTGGAGGAATTTTTTTGCAATATTTTGTCACTTCGAAAACCCCTATTTTGGGGTAAATTTGGCTATCCTCCACCCAAAGGCCCATATTTTTGATTCAGTCCGCTGTCAACCGAATTCCCTTAGGTGGAATCACGACAAGCCTACACCCATATCCAGTTGCATATTTACCCCCCTCCCCTCACCCGTAATCAGCCCATATGATCAGTATAAAGCAAATTCTGCCGGACAACCGGCTCGATCTGTTTTTTAGTAATATGATCATCTGGGGATTTTCGAAGCCATGATAAAATTGTCTTTATCAAGGCCGTCATATTAAGATCATGGACGCAGGTTCTTGACATGCGAATATAATTAAATGGGAGATCTTTATTCATTTAGTGACAAACTATCAAATAAAATGATTTTGTACCGTATAGTTATATGAGCAATAAATGTACATGACAGGGTTTCCCGGGATTTGATTGATACATTATAATAATACCTATTTGATTAGAGTTTTCAATAATTCATCATCATGAAGTCAAATAATAACATTAAACCGAGAAATCATACTTGGGGAGGCCAAATCAACCTGCCTGAGCCAAAGCACAAATGTGCGCGTTGCGACCACCCTACCACGGTGGTTCATCTTACAGCCGCTCAGTTTCCCCAGGGCCCGTTGTAAATCCTGCGCAAAAAATAAGCCTTTGGCCACTGATGGGTCTGGCTAAGTGTCTCTTACGCATATGGCACGTCCAGAGACAGGGCGAGTATACCAGACCATGTGTTTTGACTAATATTTGTGGCGGAGTGCTTCCCCCGACTTCGGGTCGAATAGTTTAGTGTAATTTCAGTCGCATTCGCGTTTGTCTCATCACCGGGGACCCGAGGGAGGGTCTATGATGGCCCACTGCTCATGTTGGCTATCATGGCTTAGCGCACATATCATACCACAAATACACGGAACTTAAATTTCTTTATACTAATCCCCTCAATTTATTCCTCCACCTACAGAACAGTAGGAGGCTATTCTCACTATCAACTTGGACAATCTGGTATTATCCTTTTGCATCTGATAAAGGCATATAAGTTTTCTACAAATCAAATTGTTGGTAATTGCTCAATTTGCACTAGGTCAACAGACCCTGATGCAATACAAAGTCATTTCTGATTTCCTTGCAGAGACAATGCCCTTAATTAAATATGAAAAAGCTACTATTTTTCTCATTTACCCTGTTGAAATCTTAAGGCTAACAAGGATGTGTGGTTTGGGGTTATGATTATGAGTGAAAATGTGCTTTATATTTTGGCTGACCAAATTAGTTTTTACATTTGAGTACGCTATGGGGCTTAAAAAATCACATTATTCACCGCATAATAAAGGGATTGAAATATTGCTGTTGCAATTTACACATGGTGTTATTGAGGTTTAAATCCATTACTACAAGATGAAAAGTGAAAACTATCCCAATTATAATATTTTTAACTACAAAATTTCCTTTTGTGACAATCACCAATTGAGAATTGTATATTTAGAAGGGTTGGCTAGCCTGATTCTAGCAGAACCTATGAAAAAGCGAAAATTCAATGCAATACAAGCGTAGATCAGCAAATGATCCACAATCCAGGATAGTGAAGTAGACAAAATATTCCTAAGGCTCGGAGACACTTGGTGACAGCCGCTTGAATCTTAATAAACGCCAAATACACATTCTTGAACCCGGTCCTCTCGCCATCCAGGCGTGAGATTTACCACCGGACCGCAGAGGCAACCTGAAGCATTCAATTTAATAAATGGTTACCAAGCCATTTTTTGTACTGTTTACTA
>JAMKCH010053816.1:0-10215 GCA_023653785.1 Ophioderma brevispina
TTGGGGTCTTATGAACTAAATTATGCCTCAATGGGGGAGAGGGGTCTTACAAAATGCAGGAGACTAGGTACAAAAAAGGAGTTTCAGCACTTTAGTTGACAAGGTCTCTCGACTCCCGTTTGTAGGGGCTCTGATGTTCCCATATAAGAATTTCTAAATGAAATTGGTACCGTGCCAAACATGAGACAATAATAATTAGCAATAAAATTTGAATTCCACACGGTAACCTAGATATTAGGGGCAACACATAGTTTCGGAATTCGGAACAAAGGGAACAAAAATTAACACAGTCCCATTTCCACAAAAAATATATGTGGAATGAAAAAATAAAAACATGTGTTCCAAAAGGATATTGAATGCAAATTGTCTGCATGCCGCCTAACTTTCGCATATGATTGTACAGTGGCGGATATACATATATGTATGTATACTCTGGCTCATAATTTCTTGGACAGTTTAGAACATATACGCCCGCTTTACCCGCCAAAACGGTTAACCATCGTGTTGCACGTAGACGCAGTTCACGCAACGATCAACGCGCGCGTTTGTTATGTCCAAGAAATTATGGCCCAGAGTATAGACATGGTGAAAGGGAGAGCTGAATTATAAATGATCATTTATTTTTTAATTACATTATGTTAATGTTAATGTTAATGCTGGTATATAATATATTAAGTGGAAAATAATTATGGTTTGCAAGATTCTATCTATCCAAAAATTCCACTACAATACACAAGGGTAGTGTATGCACTAAAACAAACAGAGGAAACATTAAAAGCTACACAGCACATTTACATATCACTATGCTTTATGTTTTTCATCAGTATGCGCGTGCTTGTTTAACCAAAAATATGAGTGTATGGTTTTTCAGACAATAAGCACTTAAAATCTAAGAAAGGGGAAAATCCACAGGCCTTTCCTGAAATGGAAATAAAATTAATGTACACACTTAATCTCTAAGCCTTACCCTAAATTTATAACTGAAAATACGCGACCTTAGTTGTTCCCGATGAGATAATACGAAGGAACAAGGTCTCATACGATGTCATCATGTTTTTTGCGGACATACCAGGGGCGGATCCAGGATTTGAAAAACATCAAAATTACCGGGGGGATGAAGGCTGAAACTTGTCCAAAATTGGCTGATTTTGCAAGATTTTGCAGAATTACCGGGAGGCGTGCGCCCCCTCCCTAGATCCGCGCCTGCATATTTTCATGGTAGACGTTTTTAGTGTCAATGCTGATCATGTCGAAATGCGCACGTACACCAGCATCAGATAGTGCATTTAAACATGTCAAATGCAACACATGCCTTTTGCCAGCAAGCTTAATCAAAGTTTATCTTTCATCAGTTTATATTTGGTAGAATCAGGTGATTTGTAACTTATCAATAAACCAATGTACATGTAGTACAAGGTTCAGCGTACGCCCATTTTCATAAGTAGATACGATTGCCTCTTACCTTTGTGTTCCAAACTCGTCCATTATGAGGTTATTGTATCTCTCCAAAGGTTCATTGTTCACGCAGATTATATAGGTAAGTTTAATACTTCGTAATTATAACATAATGTGCAAAATAAGGCGCGCAATCATAAAATGTTGAAATATTAACTTTAGAAGAATTCGCGGATGTAGTGTACGTTAGTATCTATTGGTTACTGGTTCACGCTTTGGCTCATGCACCTCTTCCGAATTATGATATGCCGTAAGATTTGTGTTGTGATCAATGTGATTAGTGGCTCGAACCAAAGTTAGCGTGAGCCAGTTGACTTGACAACGGTCTTATTCTTCAGTGCTGTACATCAGCGAATACTTTTTAACATATGTGCAAAATAAGGCGCGGAATTATTAACTTTAAGTGTGATTTACAGGTTACTCACAAATTGTTGTCACATAACGGCGTATGCGATTTTTTAAACATTTTTGAAAATTTTGGAAGTATATAGGTAAACAACGCCTTTTAAAATTTCAAATCCTGGGTCTGGATGGTACTTTATTAGTGTAATTAGCAATCGATGAAATACAACGGCGTTATTTCCGCCCTATCCCACATTATACAATTATGTCATTTCTCTTTACAATGTATAATGGACTGGTTTTGACACAATACCATTTATTTAATACAGAATACCATATTTTAAGACAACAGAAACAATACATTTTGGCAAAGTTAAAAATGCGATTTTCTCGAAATCCGCACTTCATTACATACGCTGTTATGCGACCAACGATATGCATTCTTTCCTTGTCTACCTGAGCCATTATTTGTAACAAAACTCCCGAAGGGGGGTGGGTCCCTGTGATTTCGTTACTGAACATCCGATTCTTGTAAATTTAGTATCAAAGGATAGCTTGGAATTTCTTCTTTCCATTGGTACCAAAATAGTTACCAACATCCCCAATATAACGTCACTATGACGTCATATGTTGAAGAAAGTACGAAAATACTGAATATAGGGTGGAAAATTGATATTTGGCAATTTTAGCGACTCAAACAACTTATTATAGCACTAGAATGCTCTCATTATATAAAACTAGTCATTTCCCATCAAGTAGAATCAAAAATCGCATGGAAATCTGATATTCCTAACTTTTTTTGGTGAAAAATTGCATTTTCCCTTATTCTACACTTTGTGTCTATGGAAATTGGCAGTTTTGCTGACATGCAAACTTTATGACATCATTGTGACGTAATGCTAGGCATGTTGGTACTCATTTTGGTATCAATGAAAAGAGGAGGACCATAGCTATTTATTGGTACCAAAATCAAGTGTCTGTGATATTCCTGTGCGTGTGCTCAGTGACGTAGCCGGTGGGGGCGGAGGGGTGGGGGGCAGAGTGCCCCCTCTGACTAATGGTTTTGAGGGAAAATCGGGAAAATAATCATTGATATTTATGTTAAATAATCAGCCTTTTTCGATTCTTGGCCCTGCTAACGGGAAATTTTTTGCTTGTGATCGGGAACTTTGTTGCACCTACCGGTACCGGGAAATTGCCCCCCTCGGAACCACTCGGCTGGCTACGCGCCTGGTTTTGCTAGGCCTGTTGGTACACTCTCCCGAAAAGGTGGGTGGGGTGGTTACCCACACCCCCACATCCCTCACTTTGGGTCACCCTGTATCTACCTATACCCAGGGGATGTATTTGTTTTTGGAATGAAAGGCGCAGGAAATTTCCAATTGACAATTACATTAAATAATTTGGCATCAAAAAGGGAGTTTTTAAAACATCCTGGTAAAAATGAAGGGGGTGGGCACCACCCCCCCCCCCCCTTCAGTAGAAGAGGGTTAACGCTAGAGATGACAATAGTAAACCTAGTTTACCGTTTGTTATCCAGGGGTTTAGCTTGTAAACTCAAGTAAGGCATTAAGGCTCCTTATCTAACGTTAACGAGCTTTAACGCCTTATCCATTTAAAGGTTTGTATCTAGGGTTTAATCTTTGTAAACCCCTGATAACACGCCTTATCCTGGGTTTATAGCTTTATCTGTGGTTTACATTTGGTATCTAGGGTTTTGTCTGTAAAGGACCCTTATATTGGGTTTTAATATAACATAACAATCATTTTATATACTTAAAGGAAATATGTCATGATTCCTGAATATTTGGAAAATTTTGTATGGATGGAAAGCATTAAGTAACGTAGATTACTATAAATCAAATAAGTTGAAAATTGTCCACATTGGTTGCTAATTTTGCCCTTTTAATTTCCCTCCCACATAGCTTATCTACTCGAAAACGATTCCGACAATCCACATCGCAGGCAATGGTGACGTCAAGGTGATGACCATCCATAATTTACGTGTTGGGACCCTCATATCGCAGTGTTGCCTACTTCAATAATAATTAACACAACGAAATTAAACAAAATATGTCATTCTGTAACTTTTTTTTCTAATTTTATTATTACGTTTTCATTAATCCATCCATCATATTACTGTGTCCAGCAATAACAATTCGGATCAACACGATGTTTTGGTCGCTCCTTTGACCGTCATAGTTGGGCGCTTTGATTCAATGAAGCCGTGGCGAAAAAATCCGCCCGTTTTCTTCGTTGTCAAAAAACAAAATTAAAATGCCTCTCTATTTTGTTAATTTACAAATCAAATTGTATTATTTTTTTTAAAAAAAAAAAAATGTATGTACATATATTTTTTAGGAATGTAAGTCAAACTGACTTGACAAAATCTTGACATATTTCCTTTAACCCGAAAGACCATCACAAACCCAGAGAAGGAATCGTAACCCAGATAAGCTTTGTCTCGGGTTCAGCGTTGTTATCTAGAGATAAGGCGAGAATGAGATACTTTTACTTCATGAGCGTGATATATTTTATTAGTAATTTTTAGATTGTTTTTTGCGACAGCGTAATCTCACGTACACAAACACACAAATCACATTCGACACTAAGTGAAAATGTATTAATTAATCAACAATCTGAAAATGAAAATCGAAATAATAGCTCGTTTATTCATTAAAACATTCATTGTAACATAACTGGTTTACGTCTTGCCCCGGTGAAGTCCCCATGTGTTTTCCCTTACTTCCCCAATTCGTTCCACTTTCGGCGAAATTCTTGCTTCTACCATTAAAAAATTATTGGAAGGTGCCAGAAGAATGATTGATCTGGCATGTTGTTTTGGATAATTTAATTACTGCTTTCATCTAAAAATATGTGGTTCATGGTTTGCAGCCAATTTGTGACAAATTAGCAACCTTATGGCAGGAACTACATGTTACACAACTAGCAGTTTGTATTTTAAATGACAGGTTTTCGAGGTCATCATGATACCTTCACCTCAAGAAAAATAACCATTTGTATTCTCTGAATGTTTTTCTGTTTTAACAATGAGATCTATGAGACTCGTTCCAGGATATGTTGGGCAAACAAAAATCAAGGGGGATCATGCAATTCCAATACGTCCTTAACACTCCTGTATGCATGACTCAAAAAGCATTGTAACGATGTTAGCAAGATGTATATCGTTGTTTATGATCTACTCAAGTGGTCAATGATTGCTAGTAAGAGGTAATTGGGTCACGAACACACCTAGAACAATATGTCATATCAGAGTAAATATGCGAATTAATACTTATTAGATTTTTGAACTAGATCGGACCTTAGAGTTATTTAATTATACAATAATCTAGATGGGTGTATAGCATAGTTAATGTAGCTTAAGAAGTTGTCATCTATACCATATCACTTAAACATGATACTAGCTTTAAGCACATTTGTCTATTTTTTAGTACTTGGACAAAAACACAAGTATGGCGACGAAAGTGAGCGCAGCGTCAATGACGTCTCCATTTGCCTCGAAGATTTCGAAGACCGAGAATCTTGCCCTGCAATCCATACTACTGTGAATATTGTCTCTTGACTTATTGCGCCACCAGGAACAATCGTCGATAAGTGTCCACCTTTTGCAAAGATATGATTGAGAGACCAGATGGAGATCGTGACAATTTAAACTGGATTTCGCCTTCAGAGTCAAGTAGATGATGCAACAAATTAACTAAAAGATAGCCCTGGTGTTAGCCCAACTCTGCGTGCATTGTTGGGATGAGGAAATGAAAGCTATCTGTCGGTGCTTTGATTGGAGCGTTCTTCGGTTTCGTCTCTGCCGATTCGGAGAAAGAGTCTAGAAATTATCAAGCTTCGATCCACAATGTTACACCCTTGAAGCGAATTAAATCAGGACAACAAAATTCAGTAAAATTACAAACAAAAATCAAAAATGGTGAAAGACATGCTGACGAGAAAGCCAGATAATTACTGTAATACATGTCCTGATTTCATTGCAGAGAATGTGTTGTTCTTGCATCACCCGACCCTAGACGCATGCCATGAGTACACTTTCAGTTGAATATGCGCAAAGTATATAAGGAGGGAGTCAGTAGAACCTTCAACACTATCGGCAGTTAGAGATCAATTTGTGGCCTCTGAAAATAATGCATTAAAGTAAGACCCGGACATTGAAAAAGGAGTCAGCAAAGCCATCGAACAACTGCATGAAGAAGTTGCAGATCTTCCTAATGCAAATTATACGTAGGAACAACAACGTTAGAGATAAGATCGCCGAAAGTAGACAGGTGCGGATTGACAGATGCAAGCAGTACATTTCAAGCTTCCAACAGGTTCACAAGCAGGCAAGTCCCACTACAAAATAAACCAGCAACTACTGAAACCGACAAGCCCTCATGATATTCCTTGTCTATGTACCGAACATCAACCCCCAGGATGGATGCAATTAATCTTAAGAAGCCAGAAAAGATTGAGATGGACGGAGCATATATGGCATAATAACAGGCCGGAAAAACACGACCGTAGAATAGGAAAAGCTGAAGTTAGTGACGCCCAACAATGGAGGAAAGTTTATGAATCAGGAAGCACCCACCAAACGATGATGATGATTCGCGGTTAATTGGAGTTGCCAAATGTCCAAGTGGAGAGTTGGTTGCTGCTTATTATAACGAAAAAGTGTCTTCATTCAAAGTAAGCGGAGAACGTAAATAGTAACTTCAAGTTGTGGGAAGCAAAAGAGAAAAGGCCTGTAGTACCTGTTGACGTTGACGTTATGCCCGATGGGAACATCGAATACTTTCTGTTACAAGGTTTTAAATATTTGATTCCCAGGGACATTGGTACGAAGCTTGCTCCTGGATGGTTTGAACGAGGCACCAGATTTATCTTCAGAATGATTTTGAGCTCGGGTCCATTCCAAACTATGTAATTTGGGCAATGAAAGGTTGCCTTTCTCGTTTCATTTGCGTCACCCCAACATTGGATTTGTGCAATACAATTCTATCACTGGTAAATTTTAATTAAGCGCCTTGATGTCGATTTCAAACCGTAGCGTTTTGGCAGTCACTGAAAACAACAACATTTCTGGTAAGTAACTTGGAATGAAACCAAGTTATCCTGATGAATAGGATGGACTCATCAATTAACAATAGATGATAGTGGGAGGATGGTTTACCAACCTGTGGGGGTTTGTTAAGATTCAGCTACTGCCAAATGTATGTACTGCTCTAAACGAAAAATAAAGATCCTGTCATTATTCATACAGTAGCAACGGCTGTTCCTGGGATGTCTTACACGGAAAAGTTTTTTTTTCCGATAAAATTATAGTCATTGGACATAAACTAATTTGCTATTTGCAGATGGTGAAATATTATGATTCTCAGAAAAAAATAATATTGTATCAGTTTTTGTGATATTCCCACTACATTTTGGCTCTTGGAATTTTCATCTTTAGCAATTACAAGCGATAAAGGCGCCAAATCGTTGCATTCATAACAATTAGGACATACGGGACTGCATAGGGATTTCAAATTTGTACAAATGTTCAGTGTTTAGAGGTCGAAAACTCGGCCTCCGGTCTTTCTTCCATGAGATTTCTAAAATTTCATAGGTGACATATTTTCTCAGATTGCGTTGAACTGGGTGATTTAGAAAAGAGAAAATGCAAACGCGTCCAAGAATTGTTTTCTATGTTGAACGAGTCCCTCCTTAGATATAATGATCCAAATAACATTGCAATCATTGTGATTATTAAAATGCAATTCAGGACTGGAATAATTATGTAAACCTTCATATTCATGAGGTTGCAATTGTTTCAATCCCCAAGTCACGAGGCGATTCGATCACTACGCCAACCAGGAATGGCATGTCGTTTCCTTTAATCAGAGAACGATGATGTTTTAGGTTTTTGCAAACAGACCAGTCACTTTGTAATTAAATTTGACAAGGAAAACAAAGGATACTTGAATGGAAAGCGTGTTTAAAATGAAACTTTTCATGTTCACAATATACTTCACATCAATCATTTCCCCCTCAAATAATTCTCTAAAACTTTCAAAATCGTCGATATCTCGAAAAGTACTTGGTCGATTTGCCTGTTTGGAGATTCGTGGCGATATGGGTTTATAGCCATACACATAAGTACACAGGATTTTAGTGTTTATTCTTAAGACCGTTTCCCAACCCTGGTATTGTGTTTGGAACCATGCACTTTTGCAATGAAATTTTGCATGAAAAAATATGTATAATACAAAGCAAATTATTTGCAAGGGTTCCGCGTTTTGTGTGAGCAGATGGCCACACCCAGCCTTGTACTCCATGAACTTTAGGTCTGTCTTGCGACAATAAGGTGGACATAAATAAGCCCTATGCTGATTTTTTCAGTATATTTTCCTAATGTTGTTAGAAGCAACCAATCACAAGTCCCCACGAGTCCCCCTGCGCTATGATAATAAGGGGGCAGTTTATACAGGGTAAAACATTTAAAATGATTCGATTGGTTAAATCATGGACTATGTATTCCTTCTAGTCACACTGACTAAAAAAATGTATGGTTTTTTTGCCTACTTTTGACCTTTAGTTTTAAGAGTATAAGCCAAACATTTGTTCAAGGTCAGCGTGGGGTAAAAATTTCCAAAACAGTCCGATTTTGATTAATCTAATCCAAAATTACACTCGTAAAGTTTACGGGTCATATTATGCAAAAAATGCTTATTCACTCAATCTACACCTTTTATATTGACGCTTAAGGGAGTGGCTGTGGCTTGCACTGACCTCTCTACATGGAAGAGCGGGCTCGCACGTAAGTGAATAGTCGGCGATTGAAACAACCCGAACTTCCCCAGCGGGTCCATTTTAAGGCGGGCAAGACATGAGAGGTCACCGTACTGAGTCAATGCGAAATCCCGGGGGGGGGCCACTTGTATTCCAAGGTGGATTCATGCTCGTGTAGGCCTCCCAAAATGTACCCTAATCGCGATTTTCACTTGACAAGAAAAACACCCTAAGCACGTAGTTCGGTTGATTTTGCTACCTAAACAAGTACTCTGGCTTGATTTGCTACGCTACCCTTAACAAGTGTTTTTGTTTATTTAGAACCCTAAACAAGTAATTGCATGACGTTTAAAAATAACAAAACCCTAAACAAGTATGTTGACATGCATTTTGGCTACCCTAACGCGTAAATTTCCTAAAATGACCTTTAAAACCACTTTACAGGCTATAGGCTTTTTTTATTGTAAACTGGACCCTGATAAATGAAATTTTTACACATATTTCATTGAAGTTTTTGTATTTCAACTCTTTTTGTGTAAAAGCATCAATTGCGCATTATCTACAGCCTAATAAGTTTAAAATTTAATCCATTAAATTTAAATTTCAAGCATTTTTTAAAGGTTGTCACTATTTTCTTATAATTAATGGTTTATCGGTGTCATAATTGACAGTTTTTTGATTGACATAAATTAGAGACAGACCCACATCTGTTTCTACGCACATAGGCCTACATCTAACGATCATTCGTACTTAAGAAATTAACAGCGGAAATGAACTAACTCCAAATTATAGTAGGAGAAGGCAACGACTTAGAGAAATAGCTAAATTAAGGCGAAAACACGGTTAAAATCACTCGGGGAATCTATACCATATGAAATCAAAAGAAATCGGGAAAAAAAAAAAACCCACATTTTTCCAGCTTTCAATGTAATTTGTTACAAGTACTCAAAATATTACAAACCCTAAACAAGTATTATTCGACGTGAACAGCATACCCTAATTTTGAATTTTTGACGATTTGATACCCTAAACAATGTACGGTACGCGCGTACATCGCCTGAACTCAAAAAACGACCCTAATTACGCTTTTTGTACACGAGCATGATATCCACGTTGGAATACAGTTTGGCCCCCCCGGGTGCGAAATCAATGCACTTGTGAATATTGTCTCATGTATTTGAAAGAAAAAGCCTATATTTTATTAAAAATTGTGTGGTATCATCACAAATTATGCCACATCATGTGCTCTTCGTATAATTTTCCGCCAATTTTGGCGGATATAGACCACCCGGAAATGCTGGATTACTTTACTGTGTAGCATTTTGAGTGCAATTTGCGCAGTTATACAATATTATTGATGAAAGTTTGAAACAATACAATGTCTGCAAAAGAAATGTTTTGTGAAAAAAGGCGTTATAATTATTGTGTGAATATTTCCAGGAAAAGCTCAAAATTAGCCAAGTTGCATTTTTTAACTTATTTTAGGGCCAAACATGTTGAAAACAACAAACTAGTCATGCAGTTGCATGACTAACTTAAACAGTCAGAGAGGCTAGTCCATGCAGGGACTTGACTAACAGGAAACGTTAGTTAACCCCACCTGTCAAGTTAGTCAAGACTGCATTGCTAGCTATACGG